>JAHKKF010535738.1:33057-61231 GCA_019740295.1 Labeo calbasu | reverse complement strand
GGAGAAAACTAGCATAGAGGAGAGATGAGAGGAGAGATAAGAATGAGGAGAGGATAAGAAAAGAGAGATGAGACATGATGAGAAGAGACAATACAAAAAGACAAAATGAGAAGAGGAAAAACAAAACGAGAAAACAAGATGATATGAGATGACATACGATATGGAAGAGGGAGCAAGACAAAAAGAGGAAAGAAGAACACTAGACAAGATGAGAGAAACAACAAAAAGCACATGTGATGAGAAGAATTTAGAGGAAAGAAAGTGTTTTACTGTGTATACGCTAAAGAGAGACCCACGAGTGGTGTGAATCATAGCAACAGCAGCACACTAAAAATCAACATCACAGATTTTTTTTTAAAGCATCACACATAGAGCAAACAGTAAGACTCCCCTTCCAACTGCATTCATGCTCTGATTAAGCAGCAGAGCTGCTGCTTTATTTATGCATTAAAATCAGCCAATACATGTATGAATTCAACCCTCACTGCTTCAAAAGCCCATGAATGCTGCATCCATGCAGCCCAAACAAATTCCTCTCTCATTAAACATTCAGGCAGGAAAGAGCTTGGAGAAAAATACGGCAAAACAGCTGGTCCTCTAGAGCTGAATGAGAACTCAAGAAGAGGAGGAAAAAGAGAGAAAAAGCGTGCGTGCGCACACTACAGGACCGCAGGTCTTTCCACAAGAGCGGCCATGAAGTGAGGACTTAAGTGTGTGTAAGATGAGGACAGATTGGAGCAGTCAGAGGACCCGCTGCTGCAGTCACACACACTCACATACAAACACAGATAAATAAACACACAAGCACTAAATGAAACCGCCATGTCAAGACTTCATCATGCACCCATGAGTGGTCCGTACGCCACCCCATTAAAGAGCACTAATGCGGTTTCACAGCATATCTGCGCATTTACAAGCTGCACAGGAAGCAGATACTTTGGCTGTTTGTTTACAAGGGGTGTGTGTCTGCGTCTGTGTCTTTGAGAGTCTGTAGGCAGAATCTGAGACATGCTCCAGACGAGACATAACTCTTGACTACATTCTGAATAAAGTGCTATACTGCAACGTGACGGTGAACAGCACTTACCGAGCTGAATGAGGTTATTTAAAGATGGATTGAGTAGGCACCAAAGTCACCAAAGTCACCAAATGGAATTGCAGAAATAATGGCTGTTGCCGAACAGGTTTCTCAAACACTCAGTGTTTAGAACAAGAGGGTGTATTATACCTGAAGAAAGTTATCTGTTAGCATTCCCATTCATCTCAGTGGACAGCTGTTTGGGTGCTGAAGGACCATATTATTTGAAATCTGCCATCTTTTCTCATGGGCGTTCACTTGTGCAGCCAGGTTTTTTTTTAGCCAATTATCTGAGCCAGCTATAAAAGCAATGTAGCTAAAACATAGTGACTTGAAATTTCAAAGCATTTCAGTCATTCCGTGTTCCAGACTAGGAACACTGAGTTCTTCCACCTCCGATTGCAAACAACATACACACTCACGGCAGTTCATAACCACTAGTTGCCAAATTATGACCTCATTTGTTTATGCACTGTAAAAAACACTTGCGTAAAATAGTAAATAATAGTAAATAACTAAATACTCTCAAATAAATAAATAAATAAAATGATGCTGTCAAATGATTAATTGCATACAAAATAAAAGTTCGTTTACATAATGTGTATGCTGTGTATATTTATTATGTGCACACACACACACAGTATGTATTTTGAAGATATTTCCATGTGTTTATTTATATTCATGTAATTGATATTATATATAAACATTTTTAATATATAAACATAATATTTTTCTAAAATATATGTGTGTGTGTGTGTGTTTACATGTACATAATAAATATACACAGTACACACATTATGTAAACAAAAACCTTTATGTTGGATGCAATTAATCACGATTAATCCTTTGACAGCGCTATAAATATATAAATAAACAAACAAACAAACTTTAGGTGGTACCTTTGGGTATAAAAGCTAAAAGGTACATCTTTCTAGCTTCTTTTCTTTTAAATGGTGCATACAAGTACCTTAAAAGTACAAATTACTACCTTTTGAAAAGGTACTTTTAGTGTCAGTTTTGTATCTTTTTGAGAGTTGAGAGTGCTGCGTAGATATTTGTAATTTCATATTTAGCTTGCAAATATTGAATTTTTTTTTCAGAACACACAGCTACTTTCAAATGGCTATCAATAGAGAAAGACTTCGAGGCCAGAATACCAGAAGGCACTAGAGGCCTTCCTTGACAGCCTTTTTTTGGAGAGGTACTTTAGTTCATGCTACTGGCTGAACCAGTTGATTACACATTAAACTGGATTTTTTGCATTTTAACATCAAAAATGACATAGCAGCAAGTACAAATCTAAGAAATAATGCTTTTGGACTGTGGTGTTAGAGTACCAAGTCTAATTTATGTTTCTTGAGTGGATAGTGGACAAGCTACAGAGAGTGATACTTGAACACTACTGCCAAATCAATAAATCCATTGTGACATCTATTATAGGGAGCCAGGCAAAAGATACTTGGCAAAAGTTTCTGTCAAGGCTGTAGTATAGTGGTTAGCAAGCTCATATGTGCATTTTTCTACTTCTCTCTCCCCATCATACTACACATTCAGGTATGTAACACCCATTTTTCACCATCAAATCAATTACTGAAGGATTTGAAGTTTTACAACAATTTTTCGCCGAACATCCTGTTTCACTCAGAAATCACATCAGATTACAGATGTAAAATGGGTTGCAAACAGCACTCTGTGTTGGCTTCAAACTGATTACACGTTCGAAAGTACAATGAAAATCCTTCCACTCAGCGAACCAATCAAACGGCACGACAATCACGGGCAATGCTGCTTACCCTAAGACATTTCAGAGCAGCATGAAACCATCCACGCTCCCGGCATCAACGGTGAGCGATGTTCGACATTAATTTGTGTCACTCAACATCTCAAGGTCTCACTCAATAGTAAAGCCATAAATTAAGTCTTCGAGGGAGAATATTTGACAAATGAGTGAGCATTAGAGTGAAGAGTGACAGTACTAGGCTGCAGAGTGGGAATATTCCAGTGCGAATCAGGAGTGTGAGATCAAGGGGTGAGCGTCAGACTGAGAAGTGATTTTATGCGAGATGTGAGAGCGTTACATGGAGGCGTCAGAGTATTAGACTGAGTAAAAGTACGAGACACACCGTAGAGTGTTTGAGTGAGCTGTTAGGATACTAGACGGTGTTGTACGCAGGAAGAAATTAGACTGTGAAAATGTATGGACAAAAGGAAGCATTAAGGCGATCAGAATGTGAGAAATTTTGCAGAGGAAGTGTCTGTGTTCATATACGCACTCAAACACACAGATACGCACTCAACATCTAAAAGTGTACATCCATAAGAATGCCTGTGAGTAATTTGTGATTATTAGTTTTGACATTTAAACTGTGGAATTTGGAAGAAAAAAAATGAAAACTGTACTGCACATACTTAAGTCCATTTTGAGAAATATATAACAATTTATTTGCTTTGGATTTCAACCTAATTTCTTACAGTTTCCTAAGCTAAAACCTGAAAACAGAGTCAAACAAAGTGAATGTATGAGAGATCATGTATTCTGTAAAAATATGAAAACACAATAATTTCCTTTTTTAAGTCTATCAAATCAAGCTTTTAACATGTGCATAAATTAGAGCATGTTTATTTTTTTAACTAATCAACTGATTTATTTTAATAATGGCATGTCAGCATCCATATTTTAGGTTAGTTTTGACAAGTAAACAGTAATTAAAAAAAAAAAAAAACTACATATACATAGTTTTCTTCTAGCACACAGTAGGGTCAGAAAATCTAAGGTTTAACAATCTGACAAATGAGCATGCATTTCATAATGTATTTTTTTCCCTTTTGCTTTAATCAAAATCACTTGAACTCCACAAGTAGATTGTTTCAAATGAAGCAAGAAAAAACATCTGTAAAAAATGAGCTCTAATGTCACAAAGTAGCATATTTGATTAGTGAGCCAGAAACAATACAAACTTATTTAGTACTCATTTAAAATACTTCCAGATTTTTTTAGATAACTTTATTTTACCTTGGATTTGTTTGAAAAATAATTACTATCATTTTTACCATAATTTACAAAAACACCCACTAAAATGTCATTCGGTGTAACAGCAGTTTATATACCAGAAAATATCTTGTCAGGCATATTTACAACCAGAAGCATTTGATGACAATAAAAGACTATTTAAGAATCACAGTTCAGACCCCCCCAAAAAATTAATTTATTGTAATTTTAAGTCTTTACCAATCTTTGCTTCTATCCTTCAAACCAGTTTTACACATTTATCAGCATTTTTTTTTTCATCTAAGATATAATAAAACTGTGTATGAGAACTTTTTATATACATATTTTAATAAGTACAGGTCAAAATAAGTATGTTGTTTCATTTTTACATAACATATCTGTTACGCTGAATGACGATGGAACATAATTTCACGCATATTCTGACATTTTAGTTTCACAAACGTTATTCTGAAACAGTAAAGCAGACATTTTATTTGCATTTAATTGGCATTCTATATATGTAAAATCACTTTTGTAAATTTAATTTCACATGGACACCAAAATGGGACATCTCATATACGTCCTAGCATCTCAAAAAAATAGAATATAGTGAATATAGTTCATTTTTTGTTTGTAACTTATTTCAAAAACTGAAACTTTCATATATACTAGATTCACTACATGTAAAGTGAAACATTTTCAAAGTTTTTTTGTTTTAATTTTGATGATTAGAGCTTACAGCTCATGAAAGTCAAAAATCCAGTATCTCAAAATATTAGAATATTTACATTTGTGTTTCATTAAACGTCCATCCCTACAGTATAAATTCCAGGTATCTTTTGTTCTTTAAAACCATAATAATGGGGAAGACTGCTGACCTGGCAATGGTCCAGAAGATAATCCCGGCCCCCCCTTCACAAAGAGGGTAAGTCTCAGAAGGTCATTACTGAAAGAGGTGGCTGTTTACAGAGTGCTGTATCAAAGCATATTAAATGCAAAGTTGACTGGAACGAAGAAATTGGGTAGGAAAAGGTGCACATGCAACAGGGATGACCGCAAGCTTGAGAATAGTGTCAAGCAAAGCCAATTCAAACACTTGGGAGAGTTTCGCAAGGAGTAGAATGAAGCTGGAGTTAGCGCATCAAGAGTCACCATGCTCAGACGTCTTCAGGAAAAGGGCTACCAAGCCACTTCTGAAACAGAAACAACGTCAGAAGCATCTTCCTGGGCTAAGGAGAAAATGAACTGGACTGTTGCTCAGTGGTCCAAAGTCCTCTTTTCAGATAAAAGTAAATTTTGAATTTCATGTTGAAATCATGGTCCCAGAGTCTGGAGGAAGACTGGAGAGGCACAGAATCCAAGCTTGAAGTCCAGTGTGAAGTTTCTGAAGTCAGTGATGATTTGTGGTGTTGTGACATCTGCTGGTGTTGGTCCACTGTGTTTTATCAAGTCAATGCAGCCATCTACCAGGAGATTTTGGAGCACTTTATGTTTCCATCTGCTGACAAGCTTTATAGAGATGCTGATTTCCTTTTCCAGCAGGACTTTAGCACCTGCACACAGTGCCAAAACCACTTCCAAGTGGTTTTCTGACCATGATATTACTGTGCTTGATTGACCTGAACCCCATTGAGAATCTATGGGATATTTTCAAGAGAAAGATGAGATACAGTCGATCCAACAATATTCAGATGAGTTGAAGGTTCATTAGTGCCTCAGCAGTGCCACAGGCTGATCGCTTCCATGCCACACCTCACTGATGCTATAATTCGTGCCAGGAGCAAGTAATTTGCTGTAATTTGTGCTGCCGACCAAGTATTGAATGTATAAATGAACATACTTTAAAGAACTTAAACTTTTCTGTTTTGCAAATCTGTTTTTTGATTGATCTTAGGAAATATTCTAATAATTTGAGATACTGGATTTTTAACTTTCATGAGCTGTAAGCTCTACTCATCAAAATGAAAAACAAAAAACTTTTTAAATGTTTCACTTTACATGTTATGAATCTAGAATATATGAAAGTTTCAATTTTTGAAATAAGTTGCAAAAAAAAGAACTTTTTCATGATATTCTAATTTTTTGAGATGCAGTAAGATTTATTTATTTATTTTTTGTTTGTTTGCTCACCAAGGCACTAAATAATGCATAATATATTCCTGTAGTGGCAAAGCTGAATTTTCAGTAGCCATTACTTCAGTCTGTCAGTGTTGAAAGCTGTTTTTCAGAATTCTCTGATGAACAGAAAGTTCAAAAGAACAGCATTTATTTGAAATGGCAATCTTTTGTACCATTATAAATGTATATATTTGTGTGGGTCTGTGTTTATTCACTGAAGTATAAAATTGTGACAACTATCCTCAGTTTTTTATATACACATTATATACATCCACACACACACAAACACAAAGTAAGAAGGCGAGAACAGCAGAAATGAGAAACAGAATTATGTGCTCTGTGTGAGTGTGTGTTATTTGTGGCACGCTTTAATGGCAACACAAGGCGATCAATGAGCCCATAGAGGAACGAAGGCTTCCTTATTTCTCCAAATTGCCTGCGCTAGCAGCACAACCTTGATAACACTCAATTGATTATTAATGCATTATTAATCCAAAGCCAGGTCACAGAGACAGCTGGAGGCACTCATGCACACACACACGTGCGCGCACACACGTACAACACATTGATGAAGCGGCTCCGTGCCCGGGGCCAAAACGTGTCCAATGGAACACTGAGTACATCACATCAATTCACAGCAGCAGAACCAGGCAAATTAAACATAGGAAATACAGCAGCCACCAAATACACCTGGACAAGCAAACGCTGCATGCTCTCCTGCTCTCTGGGCCTGGCACGGGCCCCGCAGAGCAGCAGATGGTGCGGTGGTGTCGGAGTGGAAGGGCACTAGCTGGATAGAAGCCCCCCCCATCCCTAGACCTCAGGCCCATCACATCCACACCAGCTTTACTGCCACATGGGTCCCTTCATCCACCACACACTCTGACAACTCACACGCATCCACAATGACCCGATTATAGAGAACTTTAAATGTCACCCCCATTCTAATTTTCGAACAGGTATTTGTATAAAGTAAGTTCTTGTATTGTTTTAATAATCGTTTTTTGTCTTCTCTTCAAAAGACCATAAAGCCTGTTGTCTTTGATTAGTGTGAATTTCATGGTTTTATAGTTACAAATAACTTTACTCAGATTCAGGTACTAACCCAGATCTCACAACTAGATTTGATTCAGATTCACAAGCTCTTGATTTGGTTCAGTTCAGTTATTGGAATTTGATTGTTATAAATTGTTTTCATGACAGATTTATTAACATTATTTATTATAGTTGACACCAGTGTTGGGGGTAACGCATTACAAGTAACATGAGTTATGTAATCAGATTACTCTTTCAAGTAACTAGTAAAGTAATGCATTACTTTTTAATTTACAAGAAAATACCGGAGTTACTATTTCAAATAAGTAATGCCAGTTACTTTGTATTCCCATTTATTGACTGACAAGTCTCCTGTCCCCATGTTGAGAGAAATCAGGAGTGTGGATGCACTCTGTAAACATGATGTTACTGTAGTTCTAAACTAAATATAAACATGCATTTACTTATCTCACTTACTTACACACACACACACACACAAAAAACGGATTCATGTATTCCCCAGAGTAAATAAAAACAGTGAAATACAAACTGCAAACCTGCAATAATTACATATGTTAAATAACACAAATCCTTTATGTATTTAATCTCATTTTATTAACCAGTGTTTTTGCTGCTGACCTTTGATGATCCAATTCAACCAGACTAAGAACATTATACATTAAAAACGAACAAGCAAGCCCTGCCCAGGTTCAAAAAGTAACGCAAAAGTGACGTAACACATTACTTTTCATAAAAAGTAATGTAATTAGTTACTTTTAAAAGCAATATTGTAATGCATTACTTTTAAAAGTAACTTTCCCCAACTCACAATGTCACAATAAACAACATTATATATATAATGACAGCCTTTTTAAATTAATGAATTAATTTCTAAAATTAATGTAGCACTACATAATACTGTTTACAAGCTATTGTATTTACTTCTTTACACGATGCACAATATGCTGACTAAGCAATTGCATGAGACATGGTACATTTCAGTAAGTTGTACATTTTCTTTTAACATACCTTCTGATATTCATTCATGTTTATTTCTTGGTATAATGTGATTCACAGCTCACATTTGCTTGACCTAAGTCGGCTACAATGATTTGTCACTCCAGAGTGTCAAAACAACATTTATTGTTTGAATTTCAAGATGAAATTTACAGAATTTGAAAGCTAACAATTAGTTTATATCACTTGCAACAAAGCACAAAGCTTATTGCAATTATTGAATGACTGGCGTGCTACAAATAATGCCTAATAAAGTTTTGTTTGTGCATCAGCAGAAGACTAAAAGATAGTTTTTGAAATTTAAGAATCAATAATGGTTCACCAAAATGAAGTTAAAATCGATTTATCGATCTTATGAACCCAGCTCTATATTTGATTTGATGTTGATGTGAGTGGAATTCTTAAGTGAACTTTGCTAACTTTAAAGTCAGGTTGTGAGCTCGAGGTATGTACAATAGAGTTACACAGAAGTTACCACTATTGATTACTGCTATTGATTTATAATTTCCTAAAAACACCAAAATGAAGCGAAACTAACACTGTTTGATGGAGTTGAATTCAATAAAATGGTACATCAGACTTGGGTCTTAAACATAGTCTAGGCAAGTGAGTAAACACTTCCAAAACTATAGTCAGTCCTCTTTCATGGAATCAGAATGAAGAAAACAAACAGGCTTTCTCTATCACCCCCTTGTTAGGTTACCTCTAAAGTTACACAAACTGTGTGCATGCAGGGACTGAAAAAAATCCAATGTATTAGTGTATGTAGCCTTAAGTTACCACAACATTTCTGAAAATGACATTAGTAATTCCAAAAAAGCACAACAACAAATTGAGCGGCTCGCTGTGCAAAGATCTAAAGAAGAGTAAGTAGAGTACAAACCCTGGGCAGAGGGGCTGACGTTGCTCAGGGCGATGGTGCAGGTAAAGAGGATCCAGAGAGCGAGAGCCATGCTGTGGACGGAGCAAAGGGTGGTGGGGGGAGTGCGGTCAGCGGGCACTTGAATGCGGGGCACTCCTTCCCTCACGCCCTCTCACTGATGGAGAACCTGGTGAGAAGAGAACGAGAGAGACAAATGAGAAAGAGAGATCAATACTAATAGCAGGACCTAAATTCTTACTGTCGGCCTTTCCCTTCTGTGGCTCAATAAAAAAAGCAGTACTGCCCTGTAATTCTGTTCATTCTGTCAAAGTGAGATGCCCACTATTGCTCCAACCAGATCTGTGCTTTCTGGCTCTGCACGGCCCATTTCACGTCACACTTATTCAACATAATTGAGAGGAGCTCTAGGCGCACACTTGGCGCCGGTCAGGTGGAGTTAGACGACTGGAGCTGAAGGGCAGCCATTTTGTTCACGCGCTAACACGGCAACAGCTGTTCCCTGTCCAACACAACTATTCTGTGATGCTGTTTGCCAATAATTTAGTAATAACCAAGAAAACAAAAGCAAAGCTAATGCTGTCATATGGATTCGAATAGACTGCTAAGACTGTGGCCAGAAACATGCAAATGATTCAAGGTATGCAAGCTTGATTTTTTACATTCCAAACTGTGTCCAGATTATTAGAGTAACCAGTGCTATTCTGTGGTCAATTTTCTCTTTTAGGTCGACGTTTGTCATAGTACAGCAATTGAAGAGAATCTGGGTAAAATAAAAAGTAGTACTGTTTTGTAATTCTGCCCATTCTGTCAAAGCAAGACGTCCAAGGATGCTCCAATGGTCCACTTTACATTGCAGTTATTCAAAATAACTGTGAGGAGCTCTAGGTGCAAACTAGACAAAAATCAGGTAGATGTCTAAAGCTGAATGGCAGACATTTTGTTCTAGTGCTAAAACATCAACAGCTGTGCCCTGTCCAACACAAATAGTCTGTGTTGCTGTTTGCCGATCATTTAGTAGTAACCACATAAACAAAGCAAAACACATGCTGTTCAAATATGATTCAGAATGAATTGTTTAGACTGAGGTCAGAAACATGCAATTGATTCAAGCCATTGAAGGCTGATTTCACATGTTTTAGATATAGTTAGATGGCTAAAGATGAATGGCAGCCATTTTGTTCTTGTGCTAACAAGTCAACAGCTATTATGTGATGCTGTTTGCCAATAATTTAACAGCAACCAAGCAAACAAAAGCAAAACATCTGCTGTTTAAATGTGAACTTGAATGAAGTGTTCAGACTAAGACTGGGAACATGCATACGATTCTACACAAAACTCAATTTTACATAATGTTTTAAAATGTGTTCATTAGCAGGTACTAAAGTAACCAGTCCTCTTCTAGTCAGTTTTCTCTTTTAGGTTGAATATTGCCATGATGGTGCAACTGTTTCAAGAGAATCAGGATAAAATAAAAACTCAGTAGTGACCTATAGGTCTGTCAAAGTGAGATGCCCAATGTTGCTTTGACCGGATGTTTTCTACCTGGATAGAATAATGGATAGAATGTCTGAATGGCCATTTTGTTCTAGCGCTAAAACATCAACAGCTGTTCTCTGTCCAAGACAAATAGTCTGCTGTTTGCCGATCATTTAGTAGTAATCACATAAACAAAGCAAAACATATGCTGTTCAAATATGATTCTGAATGAATTGTTCAGACTGAGGCCAGAAACATGCAATTGACTCAGGTTATTTAAGCTCGATTTTACATGTTTTAGGTACACTTAAATGGCTAGAGATGAACGGCGGCCATTTTGTTCTAGCGCTAACACATCAACAGCTGTCGCCTGTCCTACACAGATACTGTGTTGCTGTTTGCTGATAATTTAGTAGTAACCACGTAAACAAAAGCAGAACATCTGCTGTTCAAATATGATTCTGAACAAATATTTCAGACTGAGGCCAGAAATATGCAGTTGATTCAAGTTATGGAAGCCTGACTTCACGTTTTAGGTACAGTTAGATGGCTAGAGACGAACGACGGCCATTTTGTTCTTGCGCTAACATGTCACCAGCTGTTTACTGCTCAACACAACTATTCTGTGATCCAGTTTGCCAATAATTTAACAGTAACCAGTTCAAAAGAATTGTTCAGACTAAGGCCAAGAACATGCAAATGATTCTATGCATACTCCATTTCACATGTTATGTTGTAAAATGTGTCCAAATGCAATCTATTAGCAGGTACTAAAGTAACCACCCTGCTGAAAAAAACAATAGAAACCATCACAGAATTTGTAATGGTTACTGATTAAACTGGAAATTGTACTGGTTTTAATGTAATGGTTCCTGTTGGTCCCTACTGGTCAGCCTCTGGCTTGTTAAAACCACTAAATCCTAATGGAATATGTCCCAAAAACAATTTTTAATGGTTTTAATAGTTAAAAGCTGATGGGTTGTAATGTTTGTAATGGTTTTAGTTGTTGAAACCATTAGAATTAGAGTTCGTTTCAGCAGGGCCTCTTCTATAGTCAACTTTCTCTTTCAGGTTAAATATTGTAATGATAGTGCAACTGTTTGAAGAGATTCTGGGTAAATTAGAACCTCAGCAGTGACCTATAAGTCTGTCAAAGCGAAATGCCCAATGTTGCTCTGACCAGATCCATGTTTTCTGGCTCATTTTACATTGCAATTATTCAGAATAACTGAGAGGAGCTCTAGGTGCAAACTGGGCACAGATCAATGTAGTTTAGAGCTGAGCGGCAGCCATTGTGTTCTTGCACTACCACATCAACAGCTGCTCCTTCTCTAACACCAATATTCTGTTCTGCTGTTTGCCAGAAATTTAGGAGTAACCAATTAAACAAAAGCAAAACACATGCTGTTTAAATATGATTTTGAATAAATTGTTCAGACTGAGGCCAGAAACACGCAAACGATTTAACTCATGCAAGCTCGTTTTTACATGTTTTAGGTACACTTAGATGGCTATCGATGAACGGAGGGCATTTTGTTCTTGCACTAACACGTTGACTATTCTGTAATGTGGTTTGCCAATAATTTAACAGTAACCAAGTAAACAAAAGCAAAACATCTGCTGTTTAAATATGATTTTGAATGAATTGTTCAGACTGAGGCCAGAAACATGCAAACGATTCTATGCAAATTCGATTTGACACATTATTATATATCAAAATGTCCCCAAATGCAATCCATTAGCAGGTAGGGGAGAGTGGGGTAAGTTGAGCCAGTGGGTAAGTTGACCCACCCCCTGTATCTTGGCAACTGTACAGTTTTACTGTCATGTGACCATGTAGTTTGGAATCACATATAATTTCTGCCAGTCTGTGAAAAGGAGGAACACATGGAAGAAGTGGAAACCCATTTTCTTTAAAAACTGTTTTTGGCTTGTCAAAATAAAACTTTAGCATAACATATGTAATGGCTGTTACATCAAAGCAAATTTATCCAGTTATAAAAACATTTATGATGCATACGGGCGATTTAGCAACATAAAAACCATATAAATCATTTAGCTACATATTAGTCTGAACTGGTAAGCTAGATAGTTTTTTTTTTCCAAAATGCCAGCTATGGTGCAAAGTGAGCCAAATGCTGTGGGGTAATTTGAGCCAACACTTTAATTTACCCCACCATAAGGCACTGAAGTTAAGTTAAATCTCTGAAGTGTAAACTGGTATTTTAATGTGATATTTCACAACTGGTTTAGTTTATACATATTTTTTGTAGTTTATTTGCTAGGGACAGTGTACAAGTGCGTCAAATCCTTCTCTGAGAGCCAGAAGACACTTTTCATCACATTTTAATCAAATACATATTTCCATGTGTAGTCACCTAATGGTCTGTTTGACACTGGAGAAAAGCTACCATGCTAAGAATCTTTTGAGTAAAATGTTTATTGGTTTCAGTGATATTTATTCCTTCATTCTAATTCAGTTTTTATTTAATTTTACTCAACACTCTCTGTTTAATCTGTTTTTGGGAAGGTTAAAATTCTGGTGTTCAACATATTGTTTCATAAATGCAAAGAAGTAAAGACTGAAAATTAAACTTCATTTGATCAGTTTTATTTCATTTAGATTAGCTTTAAGAAAAGAAATATGACTGTACAATGAAATTTGATTACGTTTTTTAAAAGAGGTAAATTATGTTTAAAATTTCACACAGGTTTCACATCAGTCAGATGGTCAGTTTTCACCCAGATGGTTCATCTTACCCAGTGACTCGGGTCAACTTACCCCTAACCTGGGGCAAACTGAGCCACAGGAACACCTTTTTTTAAAATAAAAAGCCTTTATATTAAAACATTCTGACAATTTAAATTAATAGGAAACATTCTCATTCTGCCTCATTTTCCCAGATCTTAAGGACCTCATAAGTAAAAAAAAAAAAAAAAAAAACCCCTACTCTCCCCTAATAAAGAAACCAGTCCTCTTCTACAGTCAAGTTTCTCTTTTAAGCTGAATATTAAAAGTAGTGGCACAACTGTTTGAAGATAATCTGGACGAAACAGAAATTCAGTAGTAAGCTATAAATTTGTCAAAGCAAGATGCCCAATGTTGCTCCGGCTCATTTTACCATGCAATTATTCAGAATAACTGAGAGGAGCTCTAGGTGCAAACTGGGCACAGATCAATACAGTTTAGACCTCAGCTGCAGCCATTTTGTTCTTGCACTACCACATCAACAGCTGTTCCCTGTCCAACACCAATATTCTCTTCTGCTGTTTGCCAGAAATTTAGGAGTAACCAAATAAACAGAAGCAAAACACAGGCTGCTCAAATATAAATTCAAAAAAATTGTTCAGGCATGCCAGAAACATGCAAACGAATCTATGCAAGCTCAATTTCATGTGTTCTGTTCCAAAATGTGTCCAAATGCAATTTGTTATCAGGTATTAGAGTAACCCGTCCCTTTCTACGTTCTCGAATACAGAAGCAATGCCCTCTAATTCTGTCAAAGCGAGACGCCCACTGTTGCTCCAACCAGATCCATGTTCTCTAGTCCATTTTTCATCACACTTATTCAAAACAATTTACAAAAGCTCTAGGCGCATACTTGACGGCGGTCAGGTAAGAGTTAGACGGCTAGGAATGAACACCAGCCATTTTGTTCTGCGCTAACATGGCAACACCTGTTCCCTGGCAAACACTTCTGTTTAGTTATAAATATTTTGTGTTGTCGTTCGCCAAAAATTCAGGAGTAACCAAATAAACAAAAGCGAAACATATGCTGTTCAGTGAATTAGAATGAAATGTTTGGACTGGGGCCCATTACTTGAAAACAAACACTTCTGACTAGGAAAGATCAATGTTGTTACATGCTAACATGTGTCAAAACTCAGTTTTCTCTTTGGTAAACTAGCAACTGTCTGAGGAGAACATTGCTGCAATACTAAAAATAAAACAGTACCGTACATTTACTAATATACTTAATCCAGATGCTTCGCACGGCCAATTTCACATCACGCTCACTAAAAATAATTGAGAGGAGCTCTGGGCACACACTTGACGCTGGTCAGGTATGGTTAGAAAGCTAGAGCTGAATGGCGGCCATTTTGTTCTGCGCTAACACGGCAACAGCTGTTCCCTGGCAAACACTTCAGTTCCAGTCATTCCAGAGCCTGATTGGACGTGACGTGCTACATATGCATGGATGTGAACGTACGGCCTACCGCAGGACATGTAACATGCAAACAGCAAGAGTGGCCGTTCTGTGCACGTTTATACGAGAGAAAAATACGAAGGTATAAAGCGGCTCAGGAACAGAGAGCGAGCGAGCGAGAGTGGACAGTTTCGAGTCAGTACTGCCAGAGGGCTCACACATCTCATTTGCCTAATGAAATAAATCACAGTCTGGAAGTTTCTTTCATTTGTTCTTGGAGGCTGCTCTTCCTTCAGGGCTGAAAGGAAAAAACGACAGAAATGCATTGAATTATTAGAGCTAATGCTGCCCCTGCTGTGCGTTCAGAAAGAACAGACAGAGTGTACTGCGTGTTTATTGGGAGGAGAACCTGTGTGTGTGTGTGTGTGTGCGCGCGCCTGTGTCTCTCTTTAAGGGGATTCGCTTTGATCCTCGTAACCCTCTACCCACTCTTTTCATTGATCTTCCTTATCATAGATGTGAAAAATAGATTGCCAATAACAAAAAAAAAGTAAATGCACACACACACACATAAACATTGATGCTCCTATCATTATTTTTTTAATATATATATTTTTTTAATTTGTGTAATGGTTTGAATCATGAGCTAATGATATTTACTATTCCTCTAACCCTATATAACCCTCTCAAATAAACCCCTAAACTTAACCATACAACTTTTTGCGTTTTCATTTGCTTTTCCGCTCATAATATAGAAAATGACAGGTTTTGCTAGTTTTTGAGGCCATTTATTGCCCTATAATGTAGATTAAACCAGTACACCACATTTAAGCTGGTTGAGCCAAGCTTGCAACCCGTTTTAACTTTCTGAATGTGAGAAACTTACTGAGTAAAAATAATATTCTGTGAGAAATCATGTAAGGTGGCACTTGATTTTGTTCATTAGAATTTCAATGGATCACTGGATGTAGATAAATAATATACTTTTGTTAATTACTCTCCTGTGCGGCCTTGATTACATGAGACCAAAAAAAGGGTGTTAGAGTTAAACCGAAAAACAGATGAATCATGCATAATTAGACCAAGGGACATTTATTTCAAAGTTGTTTCCCTTATTAAAACATTTTACATTTGAGTTGGTATTTTAAAGGGTTTGTCCCTTTTTAAACAGTCAATAGCATTTAGTTTACACTAGTGTTCTAAAGTCTGGGGTTAGTAAGTGTTTTTTTTTTTGTTTGTTTGTTTGTTATGCTCACCAACCCTAGTGAAAAATAAATATACTAAAATGTATTTGAAATACATTTATTTCATGCTAAGTATACTACAAATACATTTATATATTACGCACTTAAGAAAAATACCCTGCTTTTAGTATACTAATCTGGTATATTTTAAGTCTGCTAAATTGAAACAACTAATTTTGTACTTAATGCACTTTAATGTGTGGAAATAGTGCTGAAGTCCAACTACAGATATACATAAGTATAAGATTGTGCTAAAGTGGAACTATTGCAAGCATACTTTAGGTATATTTAGGTATATTTTGCATTTAAAGACTTACAAGATCATACAATCCTCATCCATACATGACATTAAAAACACATTTTAGGCTCCATTTATTTAATTAAAAACAGTTAAAAAAATGAATTATATATATATATATATATATATAATAATTATTATTATTATATACTGTTACTATTATTACAATATAAAATAAGTGTTCTATTTCAATATATTTTAAAATTTAATGTATTCCTGTGATGCTGTGATTCTAGTCTTCAGTGTCATATGATCCTTCAGAAATCATTTTAATATGCTGATTTAATTCTGAAGAATTATTTCATATTATTATGAATGCTGCAAACAGTTGTGGTGCTTAATATTTTTGAGAGAACCATGACACTTTTTTGACAGGATTCTCTGATGAAGAGAACATTAAAAAGAACTGTTTTTAAAGTTTTTTTAAGCATTTGAAATACAAATATTTTTAACAATGCAAGTCTGTACAGTTACTTATAATCAATTAATACAATGCTTTAATTTCTTTAAAATAAATAAATAAAAATGAGCACTGCTTAAATGTTTAATTGTGAATAATCGCATCCAAAATAGTTTTTGTTTATATAATGTGTGTGTACTGTGTATATTTATTATGTCTATATAAAAGACACACAAACATACAGTATATATTTTGAAAATATTTACATGTATTTACATGTATATATTTATATTCATATAATTTATATTATATATAAATATATTTAACATATAAACATAACATTTTTCTTAAATATATCCATGCATCTGTGTGCATTTATATATACATAATAAATATACACAGTACACACACATATATTACGTACACAAAAACTTTGATTTTGGATGCGATTAATCATTTGACAGCACTACTAAAAATCATACTAAGCCTAAAATTTTAGGTGTCGGCTGTGAACCATGACATGATGATTGCTACTAGTATTCAAACAGGTGTTATGAGGAGGAGGGACTTTCATTCTAGAGCGTTTAATTGGACAAAAAATTATAAACGCCCCCGAGTACAAGATAAATCATCAAGATGACTGTAGGGACTCTTTAAAGATGATCAATTTTTAGATTTCATGTTCTTGCATTCCAATCGTCCAGTTTGCACATCCTCTGCTTCCTCCCAACGCCCATCCATTCCATTCGGTTCACTCTTCCTACTCTCTCCTTCATCATTCCAACCATCACTCCATCCTCCCTCTCTCCTCCCCATGACCTTCTCTGATATTTACCCTCCTCTCCTGTGGCACGGCAAAAACCCACAGCCATCGGCACAAGAGAAGAGACTGACCAATAAAATCGGCCATGACAGAAAAACAGCCCGCTTGCGTGCGGGCAAGACAAAGCATCAAAGTCTGGGAGGTAAAAAAAGGGGAAAACAAACATGGAAGTATGCACAGAGCCCTTCCTCCTGCTGTCTGCATGTTACTAATGGTCAAAAAATGCTCCCCTCCTGGGAGGCACCACCGTCTCTATTTTTTCCTCTCGCTTTTGTAGCTGTTAATAAGAAAAAAATTGTCTTTCAACCTCTTTCTTTTGATCTTGCCTCTGTCTGCACTCGGCACAATGGCTCTCCCGTGGTCCCAGCTGATAAAGGACGGATGGGAGAGAGAGAGAGAGAAGGGTAGAGAGCAAAAGAAAGCGGTGCAGCAGGCGGTCTTGGGAGCCCGTGCTGGTTGAGAAGGGAGCAGTGCAGCGTGGGTATTCACTATGAGCTTGCCTTAGGGCAGTGACTGACCTTTTGCTCTGATCTGATCCGCCATTATCATCAGTGTTGCCGTTTCAGTGAACAGGATGGTAATATTTCTCGCAGCGCAGAGAGACAGGTGGATAGGCTCTCGCTCTTATCCAGAGGATCCCATAGGATAGGAGATCACTTATGTAATCTCTTTAATGTCTCAATTGTTTCTCCTAGTCCGCAGTGACATTAAATGGAGAGTAAATGGAGGTTTCTTCATAAAGTTGTTATGAGACGGAGGCAGCGACAGATTTTTCTTCCATATTGTCACAAACAACAGAGTGAAATTAATAATTGAAAAAGACAAAAATGCATGGAGGGGCTTGGTTTAATCCATCAGTTGTTGATTGGATGGAGTATAAAGCTGACTATGAGAAACTAAATGACTGGAGAAGATATTTTCATAAATTATAAGAACAAAAAAAATAGAAGAAACTAATAGTAGATGAAGAAATAGGATCAAGAACATGTAAATAAATGCATTTCAGATCCATGTCTTGAAGGCTAAAAATGACTAAACTAAAACTTTATAGACACATATAAAACAACAAAAACTACTAAAAATGACAAAAACACAGCAAAATTACTATAATCTTAACTAAAATTAAAATGAAAATGGAAAATATAAAAACAAATTCAAAATGTTAATACAAATTTGAATAGTGTCTCAATTAAACTATCTTAAGGCTAAAAGTGACTAAACTAAAGCTGAAAGTAAAATAAAATTAATAAAAACTTTATAGACACATATAAATCAACAAAAACTACTAAAAATGATAAAAACACAGAACAAAGTTACTAAAATCTTAACTAAAATTGAAATGAAAATGGAAAATATAAAAACAAATTCAAAATATTAATACAAATTTGAATAATGTCTCAGTGAAACTATCTTTAAGGCTAAAAGTGACTAAACTGAAGCTAAAAGTAAAATAAAATTAATAATAAACTTTATAGACAACAGAGTTACTACAATCTTAACTAAAATGAAAATGAAAAACATAAAAACAAATTCAAAATATTAATAAATATTTGAATAGCATTTTAATGAAACTAAAATAACACTGGTTTACAAAAAGTCAGCAAAACACTTGTATTTGTTCTATGTACTAAAATGAATAAATAGTTTATATTCATACATGCAATGGTTTCAAACATGTAATGGTATTTAAAAACAACAACAATAATGTAACTAACTGTTAAAAAAATGTAATAACTAAAAAATACAATGAAAAACCTATTTTGAAAATGATTTAGATGTATAAAAGAGAGTGAACATTAATCAGTACATCTTCTTTAATGTTCTTTAAGACTCCTGAGCTACAAAAGAACAAACTCTTCACTATAAAATGGACAAAAGGGAAAAGAAACTAAGAGAGGAAGATGTATGAATGATGTGCATTTGGACATCTATTTATCTGGAGACAGCCTTGATCCAAGGCAAATAACCTAATTATCCAGTTACATTAGATCATTACTATAATCACCACGATCATTATTATCTATTTGCTTAGCAGACAACACTCATCTAGCACGACACGCCATACATCTATTTTACACATGCCGCAGGTTGCTCAGAACCACTCACTGCCTCGTTCGATAATGTATGTTCATTTATTTTGAGGCAAGAGGCAATTGCCCACTACAAAGTAAGCTTATGTTAGAGAAAGATAAAGCAGAAAATGATGCCGGATAAGATCAGCACAAAAGCAGCACCTATTCTGGCAAAATCTACAACAAAACTGTACATTGAAATGCAATGGAAAATATAATATTAACATTAAAGTGAATCTTATGTCTTAATTACGTTTGTAAATTAGTTTAATTGGAAAATACATAAGAAGAATCTGCCCGAACAGCGAATTTGTATTTGGAAAGGTACGAATAACGCGTATGGAGCCACTAAAGGGACACAGTTAGCCACTTGCTTACATTACATTACATAAAATTTCACTTACCACATACACAAAGTAAGGAGAGATGACTGATAGGATGATGGCCAATGATTTTGAAATCCTGAGCACCACCTGAAATGTGTGTTTAGTACTGCCGCTCAATAGTATACACAGAGTATCTGTGATCACGAATCTTGAAAGTGAAAGTAAAAAGCAACCGCGCATTCAAAAGTGATTTCAGTGTCTCGCAAATTAATAGCGGCTCCCTGATGGCCGCAGTTTATATACAGTATAATTACCCAAATGCGAGAGAAAGCAATGAAATATATAGTTTCCTCCCATCTCGTATTTATTCCCTTTAGGGTTTTGTAGTACACCTCCCTCCTTTAGGCTGGCCACACACTTAACCGATTTTAAAACCATGGGAGACCACAGACGTGAAGACTGTTTCAATTGATTTTTAACCTTATAATCCTCTGAACCAGCACACTAGACGACTCAACCAGCCCGGGAGACCACACACTTGTTGACTGAAGGAACGATTTCCAGAGGTGGGTAGAGTAGCCACAAACTGTACTCAAGTAAAAGCAGATGTACTTAGGGCTGCACAATTAATCGACGGCGATTGTCGTGCATTTTTTCAGTGAATCTGGTTGTGTAATCAGTAGTAAATCTCCAGCAGGTGCTTTCAGATGGAGCAGCATTTTGTACAGAGACGTAGTTCACTGAAAAGCTACGCTATATCGCGTTCATTATCGCAGACGATTTAATCTTGCGATTATAAAATCGTTCACAATAATGACAGCTGTTTGCGTAGTTTCTCAGTGAACTACAGCTCTGTGTAGAAATGCTGCTACTTCTGAAAGCATGTGAAAATAATACATTTAATAACACGTTTTTACTCCAAACTCACTTCATAACGTCAGTCGAGTGTTTTGAAATAAATCCTTCTGAGATCATGTGGCCTTTTACACAGAATAAGGCACGCATAGTATTCTAAGCAGTGATAAAGGCATTGCATTATTACATACGGTGTTATAAGGAAAATTATAATAAGAAGAACTCAGATAAACCATACATTGTTGTAGTCGTGTGTTAATTAGTCACGTTGAATCAATGAAAGCAGTTAAATCTTCTGTTTATTCAGCTGCAGCGATCGTGATTTCCTGGGTGTCTTCTTTGGGCGTATTTGAAGTTTCCATGCAAAAGTGCCCTCTGGCCTTCAGATGGAGATTTACTGCTGATCACAGAATCGTGCTTTACTGAACGACACGCATTACAATCGCAGCTTTTGATTAATCGCGATTGCGATTTCATTTCGATTTATCGTGCGGCCCTAGAAGTACTTATATAAATAATTGCTTAAGTAAAAGTAACAATCCTAATAGTTACTTGAGTAAAGAGTAAAAAAAGTATCCAATGAAAAATCTTTCATTAACTGAATTCCACAGGGGCAATTCTTCATTTCTTACTTGATGGCAATTTTATAACTACCTTAACTCATACAACTCATTAAAGGTTAAAGCTGCAATGTCATGCAATGGCAATTTGTTGTTTATGCTGATGAGAGAATTTGCAAATGCATATTCATCAGAATTTAGTCAATGAGCGTACACACTGAACAACTCCGGAGTTGTCCGTGGTGACGAATTAAAACGCCTCTGACTAGATATTGCATTCATAAGCTCAACAAAAATGTGTGATTGATTATAATGCTCAACGCTGCAGACCATGCTCAAAAAAGGATTTGATGCAATGTAACAAAGCAAATCAACTTGAAATGAAATGTCGTGATCAACAATTTCATTAATTTCACATGACAGTACACACGGTGTTCAGCTAATAAAGATCCTCACACCAACAGTAGACATTACAGATTTGGCTTCAGTTGACTCTAGATCTTTATGTTCTCCGTGTTCTTAGAAACCGCTTCAGATGATTCAGTACATGCAGGGAACTGAACAAATCATTCAAAGTGATTCACAAACCAGTTCAGACCATTTTGCAGGGTTGTTTGTTCAAGGCCTTGAACAGAATTGACTCAAAAGAGTGATTCATAGGCAAATGGGGCATCGTTCATGATAAAAGAGACAGTGCACTTGGAATAAGCTACGTGTTTCTTAACATGTATTGCATAAAAATTAAGTAATGAGAGGAACCCCGCTCAGTGTAGTGAAGTAAAAGTACAGTTTTTTTTTTTCATTCAGAAATGTAGTCGAGTTAGAGTAAAAGTACCCCTCTTTAAATCTACTCTCAAAAGTACAAACTTTCCAAAAATGAACTCAAGTTAATGTAGCGGAGTAAATGTACTTCATTACTACCCACTTCTGACGATTTCACAGTGACACAAGATCTCACAGAGACTAGTGAGATCAAATGTGACTTGAGAAGAAAAACACATGGAGGACAATCGACGTTGTCAACTGGCTCTCTTGATACGTGTTCTGTTTCACAGTGAAAAAAAACAAAGTATTAAAAAAAGAAAAAAGAAGTGATGTTCCTTCTCAGTACTCTGCTTTTGTGGTATGTTTGTAGCTGCAAAGTTTCAGCTATAGAAGCACGCAACATTCATTAGGTGACGCTGGCTTGCTCTCATTGGCTATCGCAGACATCATGTCAGAGGCAGCCCGATCAAGAGTTGTAAGTATAAAACATGCTTGATATTTACAATTTGAGTTCGAGGACGCTCCATCTCCTTCGGAAGCAGTTAAATAATCATAATGACACCACACAATAGAGGATTTTTTGGTCAAAAAATCATTTTTGACAAGTCCACACATCCCAATCATTTGGGGGTGCAATTCGGGCTTAAAATCGGCCTTAAAATCATCTGGTGTGTGGCCAGTCTTATGCTTATCCTGTGTAACAAACCAGTGTGTTAATGATTATGGTAATAAACGAAAATAGTACAATTGAGCAGCTGCAATTTATATGTAGTATATAAATATATAAATTATATCATTGTCATTATTTCAGCTCAAACATCCTTCACAACCTTGCACACAGAAAATGCGCTGTTAGCTTATTAGCATAGTTTGTGTAACGCAGTAAATTGGATGCTAGTGCAAACAAACAATGCTATCAGCAGTAGCAATTAATTCGTAGTGAATTTCCTCAAATGGGTTTTTTCTCGTTTACCTCTGAGTAATGTTGTGGTTCCCTGTTTGCGGTTATCAGCGGCTACATTAGCGTTACGTAAACTTAGCTAATGCTTATCTCGTAAGTGGCGGTCAGGCATTTTGTGGTTATTCGGCTTTCAGGCGAGCACAATGCAAGAATAATGACAGCAGCTTGATCTCTCAGAGAGTAGAGAGTGCCGGATCGTTCACTCGGACCGGTCAGGAACGCTAGATTAAATTCCTACAATTAGTCGTCTGAGACATTAGCGCATGGCTGGGAACTGAGCTTCCAGAGATGTAATTCATTTATTAGCCTCTTGACCCCTTTAAAGTAATCACCTCTCAAATGGAGATAATCGCCACATTCTTCCTTTTTAAAATCCGAAGACATGCCATGAAATATCATTACCGTTGTCTGCTGCACACCTCCGTCCCCGTAAGTCTCCATATCGTTCTATGCCCTTTACCATCAAACTCCTGTTTTACCAGACAAAATTATGACAGTCACCGGTAAATTCGACTTAATGAGATGCAAATTTGGTAAAAGGACAATTCGGGCCGCTCAGGTTGATGTCGTTATGCATGTCAAAAATCCCTCATTAGCAGACGCCTATGAATCGGATTACTGAATAATGAGGGTGTGTTAGCCTCAATCTTTCCACCGAATTTGACAGAGGGCTTTATCTGTGTCCAATGTATTCATCCTGTCTAATGCGCAAGGTGATTCAGTTAAAGCTCAGCAGACTGGTATGGTGGACTGGTGCGTTGCCCCGAATTAGCTCCTGATCTCCATAATTGATCTATAAATCTACTCTGACACCGCGGCTCGTCGTACTCCCATTTACATCAACAGTAATAAAGCATATCCTCCACGGTGCATCTTACAGACAGGAAGTGGCGCGCCGGCGTCTACGAATGTGTCTTTGCACGTATACAAATACTCCCTTAAGTAATAATACTCCCTGTTTCCTGCGCTCAGCCTGACACAAAGCTTCTGGAGACGTATTACTCTAATTCTCCCATAAGCGAGCATCGCGGTCCCCTGCCCCGTTTTGGAGGTGCAATTTACATTGGCACTCCAGCCGACAGTGTCTCATTTGTCACTAAGCTTGCCTTTATGGAGTGGGGCTCAATAATTCCTCCGCATAATCCACAATAAATTGCACTTCTGAAAGCATCGGACCCTTCCCGAGGGAACGACGAAGGTTTTACGCAGGGGTCGGTGACCTTAGGCGCACGTGCCAATGAGGGATAACGGCGGACGGAGGGATAATCATCGGTACGTGAGCTGAAAGAGAGCAAGAGAGATTAATATTAGATGTTATCGTGCGGTTTATTGTGCGAGTCAATTGTATCTGCGCGGAAAACTAACTCTTAAACGTCCCTCATAGTCACGCTGCTTGTTCATTTGTTTATGAGGTGTTTGGGAAGCCAAACGCTCAAAAGCATGACGAAACTGAAAGGAATGCACAGATCAGCTTGCTGCAGTGTTACTCATGCACTTGATGGTGAAGCAGATCAGAACAAAACAACCATCTAGGGATGCACTGATAGAGAAATTTTGGCTAATAGCAATTATAGAGATGCATCTGCCAATAAATCTGAACCATAATTTTAATTATTTGTGAGCTTTCTTACAAAAACAAAAAGCTCACCATTAAGTCACATCCAAAGCACTACAAATTAAGTCAAACATTTACAGTTAATACAGAGAAAACAAAGAAACTGCAGGAAAACATCTTTTCTTTTCACAAAAAGAGATATTCTCCCCAAATATTTTTTCTACTTTGAACCAGTAAGAAATTCAATGCCTTATAAAACTATTTTACATTCCTATGGCCGACCTCTACTACCTAGCTACTACCATAAATAAACAAAACCAAGGCATTAGACAATATTTCTTTACATAAAGAGTGAAAATGCATATGCCAGGGATAAGCATCCAGTTGTATAGGACAATCTCGCAGTGAAAAAGAGATCGAAAGAGTTTTCATTTTTCCTCCTCAAGTCACATATGATTGACATATGATACTGACAATACATTATGACGATTTTATAGTGATATAAAATTATGCAGCAGTGTAAACATCATAATTATTTGCAAATTTATAAACATTTGAAGCACTGCAATTACATAATTTATAATTCTGATGCGTACAGTCTGTAATTGTTATAATGGTATGTAAATGTTGTTCCACTTATCCTTACTAGCCACATTATTCCTACAGGGACTGAAAATTGCTGTTATAAATTATATGATTAATTAAAAATACAACGCCTTCCTCTAACCATTATAGGAGATCTGGAATCTTTAATATCTACTGTACAATTTAAGAAGATAAATGAACACACGTTCATATGTCCTGTTGAGAAAGTGGAACATTTTCTAAAACGCCACCGTTTGCATTTAGCCTGAGTCTATATGCTCCTATCTGTTTATATTTTTGAAGAAAAAAGATCATTTACATAATTTATGAAGAGTTATACAAAAGCCCTGTAATGTCTCGAAAACTACAATTGTCAGAATTAAAAGAAACACCAGTTTGCCTGAAGCAGATCCACAAATGAATAAAAACTCAGCCATTTACATTATTTACCATAGCTAAAGTCTATTTCCTTTTTCCCTTATGAGGTACTTAATGTGCAATACAATGTGATGCTCAGTTTTTCCAGATTTAATTAAAAAGAAGTAAAATGTTCTTTGAATTTGCAGTTTTCAAATAACACTTTTATTGGATGTTAACATTGAATGAATAATATCTTTTTAATGCAGAATCTGAATCTTAAATCAATTAAGGTTGAATTTATATTCCGGAATGTAAAGGGATCTTGCATTGCATTTTCACATGCCTATATAAAGTTTCTACCAACCAAAAGCAGGCATAATTGAATTTTTATGACCTTTTCCCGCTTACAAGTAATCCTGTCATGTCAAGCTTTGAAACAGAATAAAAGCTCCTGACAAATAAATGTGGACGATTGAGTTTGGAGTTTCTTATATCAGAAATCCAATGATTTCAAAACGAGCCACTTCTGCAGTTTGGCATCAATAAATGAAACCAGCAGACTGGGGAGAAAGTTTGGAGTTCTGAAAGTTACAGCAATCTTTTACAAGATCAAGGAAACTGTTGAAAAACTTATGTTTTATGATATGACCGCTTTAAAATCATCGATGCATGCGTCTACAGAGGACACACAAAAGCACTGAGCAAAGCTACAGCGTTGTGAACTTTTCCACAATATCACACAGTTTAAGTGAACGTTTAAACCGTTTCCTTGCATTTCCCATCTCAGCTCAGTCAGTGAAATAAACAGGCTGAAAGGTTTACTTTTAAGCGACTCTCGCTGCCCACTGATCTGTGCATTTCAGATTAATCGCTCAAGATATTTTGCTCTTTGCCACCATTTAGCAAGTGAATGTGACAGCTTCCTGGCCTAGCTGTTAATGTCTAGGTCTAAAGTTAAGTTTAAAAACTTAAGGTTTAGACTGAACAATGATCTCAAAATTAGACGTTTGTGGCTTTTAGTTCATTTGTAGCTTTGAGGTCATGTGTATTGTAGAGTAGCTCTAAGCAACTACATTTAGCAAAAAACTTTTAGCAAACACTTATCCAGGGACAACTTACCAAAAACACTGATGACTTCCATTGTGCTGACAGGTTTATTTCAATTTCTGCCTAATAAAATACTGTCTTGAATGAGCGCATCTACTCCAACTACTACTCCAACTACTTAGCATTAGCAAGTAGCAAAGGCAAAGGCCTTTAATATTCCCCGCCCCCACTTCCTGTTTCAAAATTAAATCTAAACTCGATTTTTTTTATGGTTAATTAGCTCAGTCAAAAAGAAACAAAACATATTCAGCATGGTTCATTTTGCATTCCGCCCTTGTTTTCTTTTTCTTTGATTCTGAGATGACAGAAAAACTTCAATCCACAACACTGATGCAACATCACACATTCAGCTCAAGCAAACTGCACATCATACATTCTTCCTCAGCTAAATTAACAAATCTAAATCTTCACACAAACAAAATTACCACTCATTGCTGCCTAACAAACATTAATGCGTCTCATTTTCTCATGTCTCATTCTCCACGCTAACTATGCTAACAGTAGCTCGTACTGACACAAACGTACGCAAGATGAGCACGGGTTTGTTCTCAGCGCCAATAATTCTGGCACATCCTTCATTCGCTGTGCTGACTGTGTTAAGCACTGTGTGCGGCTACAGTAGCGCCGCTAGTTTTTCGCCATCATAATGACACCATTGTGCGAGCGGTGGGCAAATGGAACATGAGAGTGGTTGTAATGGGCCATGTATCAGGCAGAATGCGTTTGATTACTGGCTCTGAGAGAGAGGTGCAGCCGAGAGCGAACGCGAGCTCATCTCAAACCGCGCAGAAGAGACGGGAGGGGGGAAGAAAGACATTAGAACGAGCAGAGAGAAGGAACAGGAATACAAAAAAAGAACAGAGCGCTTAAAGAGAATGCAAATGAGCGTCTGAGGAGAATCAAGAGTGAATGGGTGAGTCTCACAAAACCAACTTAATGCCACTGTGTTCTCCCAAGTACATTGTAGTACCATGGAAATACCATGGTATGTGAAGCAACTGGTAATACCATCTGATCATAATTGTACCAGGGTACCACACTGCTTATTTATATAATGGACATAATGCAGGAGGAGACATCTCACTGTAACTAACAATATATACAATGTTGGTGAATTTTGCAAAATCTGTCACAAAAGTGTTGTGAATACATAATAGAAATTACGCTGAAGCCTTCTCATTTTCTGCAAAGACCCTGGACCACAAAACCAGTCATAAGGGTCATTTTTTTAAGAATTGAGATCTACACATCATCTGAAAGCTGAATTAATAAGCTTTCCATTGATATATGGTGTGTTAAGACAAAAAAAAAAGGATGCAAAAAAAAAAAAAAAGAAATATTGAGAGAATTACCTTTAAAGTTGTCCAAATGAAGTTCTTAGCCATGCACATTACTAATCAAAAATTAAATAATAATTTTGACCCATACAATGTATTGTTGGCTATTGCTACAAAATAACCATGCTAGGTATTACTGCTTTTGTGGTCCAGGGTCACATTTGTTAAGTTTACAGATATTT
>JAHKKF010535738.1:10000-30522 GCA_019740295.1 Labeo calbasu | reverse complement strand
CCTTTTACAATCATTCACTGCCATTAGAAAACTTGGAGGAGCCAGGACATTCTTAAATATAACTGATTGTATTTGACTGAAAGAAGAAAGTCATATACACCTAGGACGGCTTCAGGGTGAGTAAATCATGAGGTTATTTTCCTTTTTAGGTGAACAACTCTTCACTAAAAGGTTCTTTAAGGAACTAAAATAGATCTTCTATGGCATCACTGGGAAAACCACATTTTGGAAACCATATTTTTAAAAAGTAAAGACAGCGATGAGATAAAGTGGTGAGCAAATGGAGACAAGCAATCATTTCTGTAGGGGAAAAATAAATGAGAGCTCTTTAATATCTAAATTACTTTTTGTAGACGGCAACGAGAGCATGCGAAGATGAGCAATCATACGCGAAAGAAA
Source organism: Labeo calbasu (assembly GCA_019740295.1). NCBI lineage: Eukaryota > Metazoa > Chordata > Actinopteri > Cypriniformes > Cyprinidae > Labeo > Labeo calbasu. The sequence continues at coordinate 30,123 of JAHKKF010535738.1, read as the reverse complement.
AGAAAAATCACAGTTTGGATCTCTTTAAAATCTCAATTCTCTCTTTAAGACAGCAATGAGATAACTTTGAGAGTAGCTGGAGAAAATTTTGTCGAGAAGATCTCAACAATGTCTCAACATTTAGATTTGCTTAGATTTGTCAAGATACAAAACTCAGTGATCTCGGTATGAACTCAAACACTGCTCATCAACCTCTTTTACTTTACTAAATTCCAAAGCATAATATTGTACTTTTTGCTCAACTATTTTTCATAAAAACATATTGTTCCTCACATATTCACGAATTGGACTGATACGATTGCAACTGTTCTGGAGCTCACTGACCTAGTCATGCAAAGCAGCGAATCAGGATATTGTCGAAGCTTGAATGTCTGACATTAGTATTGATTACTTTAACCCGTAAATGCATACCTAGGGTCTTTAGCAACCCAGGACATCATTCACTACCCTCTCCCTCTTTTATTTTTTAAAGTTTTACATCAACTTTCTTAGTATTCCTCAAACTAGTCATTATAAACAATATAACAAGAAAACAAATAACAAAATCTAACAGAATATCTGTTTTCTAATTCATTTTTTGTAAAAAGTGTGTAGGGTCGCTAGATACCCGATGTGTGTATAAGTGTAAGTATATTTTTCAGTGCGCAAAAATACATAAATATCTGACGACTCAAAAATTGCAATTCACCTTTATTCCTCAAGGTGGCACTGTTTGATGGACAACAATGATGCGATGTTTCACTCATAATTACGGCAGGCATAAAACAAATATAAATAAAATAAAATAAATTTGAATGGCTTTAATGCAGAGCAATTACTGTACGCAATAAAATATAATTGTCACTGTTATTTGATGGTGGATGTGGTGAATAAGCTGCCAGCAATCAAAATATTGACTATGAAGTCATTGAAAATGATAATTTTGAGAATATGTTTGAGATCGCGTATATAAGCCAGATGCTGAATGTAATGTGGAAGTGTGCTCTGAGGATGACGGCGATGGTAAAATCATCTGCTCAAACTGAACCCTTCAAAAGGAAACAAAAATGCTTTATTTTATTCTTCTTTAAATGTTCTTAAAATATCAAGAGAGTTTTTTGCTATTGCCGAAGTTAGAGATCCATCCGTGCTGGATATATAGGTCCAGGTCACTAAATACCCAAATATGTAATAATGATTGGCAAAACATTCATGCATTTAGGAGTTAACTTAAAATCGTGTTCAGAACTGCTTCCGAATTTAATTTTATAGCCTACCATATGTCAACAATTGTGTTTTTAATTCTCCTTAGAATTTAAATGTTTGAGATGAGCTGATATCCAAATGAAACAGAACTGGGATCTTCATTAAATCTCCAGAGTTATGAAAGAGCAACTTCTAAGTAATAACATTTTCCTCTGGGTATATTCAATAACTTGAGTGCTAAAGCGTGTAACCCATACTGTAGCATCATGCTTATATAACAGCTTTTAACTCTTTTTCTCCTGAGCTACATCCTGCTCTTGCAGTGTATCTTTTTGAATATCTTATCTGTCATTTGGTTAAACCGGGCAACAGATTTCCTAGCGTTAGCCTTGGAAAATGTCTCCAGTTGCAGGAAATTCTTCACAGTTGAGAAGAAAGTTCACCTCTCAGCTGTCACCGTCTCAACCTTACCTGTCACACAGCGACCACAAACTTTTTTATCATGATAACCTGGTCTGTTTGTGTCTGCCCTTTTCAATGGCTAGCCTGTGGTCAGTGACCCTGCGCTCGGATCTGTCTCAATTCTGTAGCTCTGACAACCCGAGTTGTCTAGCAGTTCTAGTTCTTTTCCTTTTAGACTCTTATAACATACTAATTTATTTGCATTTCAGTTATTAGCTCAGTGCTCTGCACAGTTATCTTCACTGCAATGATATTTTTTTGTTTTAATTGCTTCATGACAATGTTTGCTATCTAGGAATGTTTTATTACTTTGCTATTTGCTTCTGTGTGTTTGCAGTTTAAAAAAAGAAAAAAAGCATTGCATTTTATTCAGAATACAAATTGCAATATCTATTTTTTATGTCAGTGTTGTACTGTAACCTGAAGGAAATTGTTACTAATAAAGATCAAGGTCTCAATTGTGTTTCATTTAAAATCAACATGAATTGCAACATGCTTGCAACCCATTTTGCATTTGTACTGTGATTAGCTGTATTTAAAAGTGAAACAGAAGGGGGATCAAAAATAAGAGAGATGTGTGACATTATCCACAAAGGAAAAACAAAGTCGACTCAAAGGGGAGAAAGTTAGTGAATTTTGATTAAAGATTACAAAGACTAATGTTTGTATTTGGAATAACCTCCATTTGATGAATCATGCTCAATAAGACTAATAACTGATAGTAAGAAAAAACAAAAAGCAACAACGTTAGCCTTAAAAAACTGTTGGTAACCAGACATTTCTAGTTTCCATTCACTTCCACTGTATTTTTTATCCCTATAATCGAAATAAGTAAATGGGAACCAAAACTATATAATGACGGATACCATCATTTATCAGTCTTCATGTGTGTTCAACAGAAGAAGGCAAGTCATAAAGGCTTGAAAAGCAAGAAATTTAGGGACATTTTAGGACCCTATGATTCAATATTTTTCCATTTTAATTTTTCTAGACTCTTATTCTTCTATAAGAAGTTCTATACAAATTCTTCTAGAATGTTTTAATGGTTAAATAAAAAAACAAATAAATAATAAAGACATAAACTGAAATCAAGAAAATTCCACATTTTAACAACAAATTATTAAAAGTTGAGCAACTTATTAATTATTAATTATTAATCATTATTCATTATTATTAATTATTAAGGCCCTGTACAATGTTTAATTTTTTTTTCTCAAATGCAGTTTTATTTTACAAAAATTAATTTCCATTAATTTGCTGATTCAATTTTAATGGTTTCAACAAAGTCTGATNCATTTTAACAACAAATTATTAAAAGTTGAGCAACTTATTAATTATTAATTATTAATCATTATTCATTATTATTAATTATTAAGGCCCTGTACAATGTTATATTTTTTTTTCTCAAATGCAGTTTTATTTTACAAAAATTAATTTCCATTAATTTGCTGATTCAATTTTAATGGTTTCAACAAAGTCTGATTTTATCAATATATATATATATATATATATATATATATATATATATATATATTTGTCTATTTATTTGTTTATATATTATTTTATTTTATTATTATCATTTATTTATTTATTTTTATTATTATTATTTTTTATTTATTTATTTTTTTCAGAAATACTGTGTAGTGTATTTACATTTTCCTGGTCAATAAATTCTGTTAAATAATTTTTCTGGTAAATATACCTTAAAGAATAATGTTTTAATAACAATTTTATTAGTAGTAGTAGTACTATCATTAAATTAAGTAATATATTTCTGTCAAAATTTCTTCAAGTTAAACCAAATTTTTATTTCGTAGTAAACGAAACCGCACCATTCATTCACACAGAACATGTAGGATTCATATTTAAATACAGTAGTATTTTTGCAGCTTAATATTTACAGACACTAGTCCAAATCGCGTTTTGATTTAAGTGTACTGACCTACTTTTGATTTATACATTCAAAATTGGCCAAATTCTGTGACATTCCGCGTTACACTGTAAATTCCATTTTTATGAAACAGAGGCCCACCTATAAACTTTTTGTCTCATCATCTCCCATGAATTGTAGTGACGGTCCTGCTGGTATCTCCACTGGAAGCCCGTGAGTAAATTTACTGCTCATTGAGTCGGTAAACTGTCTCTCTCTCCCGCTTTGTCACTGTCATTCTCTCTCTGTCTCACTTCTTTTGCTTGACACTCACTTAATTCAAATTAGAGATGTTTTGTAAACATCTATGCTAGAGCACATCGCGGCAGCATCTTAATTTACCACGTATAAATAAGCTGTGCAATAGTCACCCTGACATTAATCTTATGTGCCAGCAACAATGGATGGTGAAGACATAATAATGAAATGAATCGCCGGGTCTCCGTTCGCGTGGTACCTGCACTTTAACGGGAGACACGGGATGGCTCAGACTGGCAGACTGCCATGTCGCGTGGCCTGACCGAGCCAGACCTTGACAGATTCATCTTCATTACACGCACATCAAGACTGCGTTTGCCCGTTTAGACTTGCCCGCTCGTAAACGCGAATGTTTGTTTGTGTGTGTAGTGGAGATGTAATGCGCTTGAGACTAATGGGCATTTTGATATGTGGGATATTGATGCCAAATAAACATAAATCAAACGCAGGAACCTGTATACATCAAAGAAAACATACAGTTCCCTGGTCTAATTATGTATAACGCAGCAGAGCATGATGTTCTAAAGGACAACTAGTTTTTATAAGCTTTCATTGAATGAAGCAAACTTTTTTTGGCATTTCTTTTCTGCTGACTTCATCATGCGTGTGCAGAAAAAAAAAAAATTTTTTTTAACAAAATATGATAGCATTGCAATAAAAAGTGCTGACCTATATTTTTACCTTTTGAATATTTGGCTTCACATATAAATTGTCATATTACACATATTAAAATCCTGAATTTATGCATAATCTGTTTAATTAATAACGCAAATTTCAAAATTAATATCCATTTTTCATACAGCATTTTAATGTGATGATTGAATTCAGCATTTAAAAAGTATTCATTTTAGTTTATATATGCACTACCAGTTTTGTCTCAGTAAGGTTAATATTTTTATTCAGCAAAGGATGCATTAAATTAATCAAAAGTGACAGTAAAACATTTATAATAGTACAAAAGATGTTCTTTTGAACTTTATATTCCTCAATAAATCATAAAAAAACAAATCTTGGGTTCCACAAAGTATTAAGCAGCACAAAGGTTTTCAAAACTGATAATAAGAAATGTTTCTCCTATTAGATCAGTATATTAGAGTGATTTCTGAAAGATCATGTGACACTGAAAGACTGGGGTAATGATGATGAAAATGTAGCTTTGCATCATAGGAATAAATTACGTGTTAAAAAATATTAAAACCAAAAACTCATTTTAAACTGTAATAGTATTTCACTGTATTAGTATCTACACTGTAAAAAGTTTTCACCAGTTTTAACAAAAACATAAGACAAATTTTTAAGACAGCACCCTTAAAATTTTAAGTTATATCAACTTAAAAGTACAAGTCCTTTAACTCACTTTATTGTAGTGAGTTGAAATGACTTGTAGTTTTAAGTTGATTTAACTTACAATGTTAAGGCTAATCTATCTATCTATCTATCTATCTATCTATCTATCTATCTATCTATCTATCTATCTATCTATCTATCTACTCATTCATTAATTTATTCATTCCAAATAAATGCAGCATTGGTGAACAAGAGGCTTCAAAATCTTACTGATTCCAGTCTTTTGAATGGTATATAGTCAGTAGTTCTGTCGATCATAACTCTAATAAACCTATCATGTGCTTGAACAAGAATCACAGTCACTCTCACATCAAATCCAATCTAAATATGGTTGTCACAAACGTGTGACATTATTCTGGAGAATTATTAACTGTTATAAATGTGACTGTAGGAATAGTTCACTCAAAAATGTCAGATCTGTTATCACTGCAATCAATTTAAAACTTTCAAGCACAGCGTGAGAATGGCTGACATTTTCACTTAAAAAAAAAAAAAAGTATAGTATACATAATATATGCTAAACCAAATCTGTAACAGAATAACACATTTTCGATTCAGATCATGTCTTATCCGAAGGCACCACGTGAGCCAGTAACTGGCGACCCTTTAAAAACAAATAGATGCACAGCATCCATACTCGACTAAACTGGCCCACTAGGCTAAAACCCGCATCTGATTTGTTTCGCAAAGCGAAAGCCAAGACGACCGAGCACAACATTATAGACCTACGTGTTCCCGTGAAAGTACGTGAGGAGCACGTGCGTGCGTGTGATGTATCGAGTTTGATGTCGGTGACCCCATTCTGCCGTCTGCAGTTACCCAGCGACGAGATGGGCCGAGTCTCGAAGGGTCTCCAAATCTCCAGGCTTGAACTCCCACACGCCTGCTACTCACCCAGCCTCTCACACACACACAAAAACATCCCCGAGCGCATCGGCCAATGATCAGTCGAGCTTACACGGAGAAGGGCAGTGATGTCACAACGGGCATAATCTCCATTCAGCATCTCCCTCCCGACTCATGTGTTGCTGCAAGCTGACAGTTTCGCAGACATGCTGACTCGCATGGCCGCCTGCAGGACTTCATCTGACGGTATGCACAGAGGGGAGTTTTTTGGCAAAAACAACACTTAAAGAGTTTAAAAAGAGAAATATATGTAAATATATGATAAATATACGGAGTGTGTTTAGCATTCATGTACTGTAACTATTAGTCACTTCTAAAAGGAACCAAAAAAAATGACAGAAGAACCAAATTTTAATCAATCTAAGTGAAACTAATTTCAACTAATTTGTTTGTAAGAGGTGGGTCTCTGTCTGCTTGTTTGGTGCACAGCAAGGTTCAGATGGCAATGTTCGCGCTTATTCACATGAACCGCACTAACAGAGCATTTACAACATAGTTTGTTTTAATTAAAAATTTATTTTTTAAATTTTAAAATTTGTTTTAATTTAACGAAACCTGACACATATGAACACTCCCTAGACTTGATACTATTCACATTGCACAATCTGTGAGAGCAACGACAAACCTGAGCATAATTTATTCGTTAATGAAAACTATGACAAAAAATGTTGTATGAAAAAATAAAAACTTAACCAAAATCTCTTTATTTTTTATTTTATTTTAGTTGAAAAAAGGAGACAAAATATTATTGTGGACTGCGGTGCATGCCTCTGCTACACAAGCGTTCATGTGTGCGGTTGCCAGATATCAAGCATTCAAATACCCAAATGAGAGGTTCTTTGTTATAAGGATATCTTACTGGTTGGTGTTTTGTTTAATTTTTGCAATCTGGCAACCATGCGCACACAACTATTATTTTAATTATGATAACTGAAAAGTACATTTGACACCGATTCGACTATGCAGTAAATCACAACACCAAGGATCAGATTTACTAAACAGGGCAAACTAGTATTAGAACACTATTCCACAAAAGCGTCGATGGGAGGGCTAAATTCTGCATGTGATTTACTAACAATGCACACATTAAAGAACACTGACACAGCCTGATTATTTCCATAAAGACCAGCGCAATCTACCAAGAGTGGCGCAAAAAAATGCCTGTTTTAGGACATGCTTCTTTTGAAACAAAAACCAGTAACTCGACGTGCACAAACTTTAGTAAATCATGTTGCGTGATTTATTTGAATACTCTCCTCCCAGAAATTTTGCGTCTGAAAAGGAAACTCTTACAAATGCATATTCAGTAAGGTCAGGTGCAAAAATAACTCTGTCCACATCTTTTCAGCACTACTTTTTCACTGAGTGACTTTAGTAAATCCTGGATTTGTAGTTCTATTTTAACACCAAAAGATGGTTTGCCCTGGCGCAAGCTGTTAGTAAATCTGGCCCTAAGACTAAATTAAAAAATGGCTGACAAAATTAACACCAAGCATAATAGAGGTGCCTCACACACATTACGTAAATGGCAAAAAAGCAACAAAATCGTCAAAAAACAACCTACTAGCTAAGGAAACAACTGGGAAACAACTGGAAAACTGCACAGATAAACACAAATACACTTTTAGTGTGAATGGCTGCTTATTCACATGACACAGCAGTAGCTGAATTTTCTTAAAGTTACTTTTCAGAAAGTACCTTTTGTTTCACTTGTTTGCAAGTGAATATCCACTTCATCCAGTGCTGTTATAAGGCTATGTATCTCGATACTGTCTATTTGTTTTACTGACTTTTACACAGCAGTTTTTAAATAAAAACATAATTTTTGTATGCATTTTGGGGGTTTTAAAGTGCAAGTTTTTGAAAATGATTCCATTATCGTCTCCACAAAAACCTGAATTTGTGAAAGCTGGGATGTCATTAGTGATGTTTGATTCTTGAATGAATCGTTTTTGAGGCAGTTCTTAGTAAGTACCTGGTTGGGCCAGATCACAAAATCTAACCTAATCGAACTTTAGTTGAAGCAAGACGCACAGCCGAAGTAGCATCTGACAAAAAAGAACCGAATGAGCCGGTTCAACGAACTAAACAAGTTTGTCGATGATTATCGAGGCCTTCATTTTTATTTAAAGATCGGAAAAAATAAATTTTACTATGGCAAATAATAGCGTTTATGAGGGCCACAAACAAGAAGTTGATAAGACTGGTTTACTGGTTCGCTGAAGTGAATCAGACTTTGCATGCGTATTACTTGTTTGCATAGTTTTGCATTTCTTTACAATGTGGCATTGCCAACTGCTGGCCTGGCATGCATTATACAGGATTTTTAGTTGTTTTTGTGGATCTGTGTGAACGGGGATCATTCTGACAATGTTGCCATCTGTATGTCAAAAACACAAGGAATTGTGGTATTATTGTTGTTGTGTAAATGTACTCTAAAAAACAGCTTCAGATGATTCAGTAAGAAAGTGGTCTGAATGAATGTGAATCAATTCTGACTGTTCTGCAAATGCATTTGGCCAATTCACTAAAAAAGAAAGAACTGACTCAAACAAATGATTCACTCATGAATGACTGGCATCGCTGGTTCAGTCGACAGAAATACATGACATGCATAATAACTGCTGAAATATGAGCACCAAAAGCGTTTCTCGGGTCAGTCAGAGCGCGTACGGCCATACAGCTGCAGGCGCCAATGCTGACTCGCGTTTTCACCGCTGAAAGAAGATAAAAGATTAGAATAGTACAGCGCAGAGCATCATTATGTCAATAACAATATGCCATACTGTTACAGAGACCTAAATCCATATTCCTGATCTACGGCGCGGTAAGATTGATTAAAACAAAGCCGGTTGTAAAGGGACAACGAGTGATCCATCTCTTTACATGCACGCAACCTGCCGTTTTAAGCTCGAACCTGAAGGATGAACATTAGCCGCCTCATAAAACTACAGCAGCGCACAAATCACAGACACACGCAATTACTTTACAACCATACCGCCAGAGCACAGACAGGATATTTTCCACACCACACATTACTCTTGCTGCACTAACACACTCTCCCACAAACACTCGCTCCCCGGAGGAGGATATCATAACGATACAGTCCTTATAAAGTAGCCGTGTGTGTGTGTGTGTGTGTACAGTATGTGTGTGAAAAAGCCCCTGGCTCAAACCTGCAGTCATACCTTAGCAGGTGCTGCTTTCCACTCGCTGCATCTGTTAATTAGGAACAGTCTGCTACAGGAAGACTTGGGCTTAGCGTGGCCGCTGCCTTGTGACTGGTCATTAGAGCATAGAGTGAATCCAGAGGGTCTGTTAGGCTACTTACAATAGGAAAAAACACACACACATATACGCCGTTACACTCCGCTCGCTCTGTCTATTTCTCATTTTCCCTCTATCTCCCACCCGTGCCCCCCAGGGAAGGGAGCGCATTGCTTCATCCATGCGATCTTTTTGGCCGGCAGTCTTCGTGTTTCAGGTGACCTTTTTCTTGTGGTCTTTCAAAGCGAGCGGGCTGACGACACTGCCCTGTCGCCTTTGTCACCGTATAACTGAAAGAATGGGAAAAGGATGGTAGCAGATAGAGAAAGAATTTGTTCTTATTCCTCCTGAGGGCCTGTCGGTGGACATTGTGTGCGGCCCACCTTTATCTGCTGGTATAACCGCATATTGGTTGTGAGAGAGTAGAAATGCATCAACAGGTATGGCTATAACATTTATATTGAATATACATCCACTGGGCCAGAATGATCTGGTGCAGCTCGGGTGATATTTTTTTTTATATAACATGATGTTAATATTGAGTAGCCTAACTCACATTTTAGACACAGTATCACCTGTCATTTTGTTTTAGCTTCACCAACAGAAACAGATTCAAACAAAGCCATGGCAGAATCAACAGCTGCATCTCTAAAAAACATACAGATGTGCGTGAATGAATCAGTGTTTTGAATAAAGTTAAATTTGAGGATCAGGAGTGAATATTGTACATACATTGCTATTCAAAATTTTGGGGCATTTTTTATATACTTTTATTCAGCAAGGACACATTAAATGGGTCAAAAGTGATATTTTTACATTATAAAAAAACCCAAAATCTATTAATCCAAGAATCATGAAAAAATGCAAGAAAATCTATTAGACAGCACAACTGTTTAACACTAATAATAATAGGAAATGTTTCTTGAGCAGCAAATCGGCATTTGTACCCTTGACCACAAAACCAGCCATAAGAGTCAAGTTTTTGGAACTGAGAAAGCTTTCCATTGGTGCATGGTTTGTTAGGATAGGACAATATTTGTTCGAGATACAAGAATCTGAGGGTGCAAAAAAATCGAAATATTGAGAAAATCGCCTTTATAGTTGTCAAAGTGAACTTCTTAGCAATGCATATTACAAATCAAAAATTTTGATGTATTTACAGTAGGAAGTTTACAAAATATCTTCATGGAACATGATCTTTACTTAATATCCTAATGATTTTTGGCATAAAAGAAAAATTGATCATTTTGCCCCATACAATGTATTGTTGGCTATTGCTACAAATATACCCGTGCTACTTACGACTGGTTTTGTGGTCCAGGGTCACATATTAGAATGATTTCTGAAAGATCACGTGACACTAAAGACTGGAGTAATGATGCTGAAAATTCAGCTTTGCATTACAGAAATAAATTTCATTTAAAGTGAAGCAACTAAATTTGTACATAAAACATAGTTATTCATTTGTCATGAAAAATCTTATTTTGCAATATGTTGACAAAAGTCTGAAATTACTTAATTAGTATTTAAACATATTTAATTTTTTACTGTTAGTCATTTCCAGTGGGTGTTTGCTTAGCTCTGGACTCAGATCTAAATATTTTTTCCTATTGTTTTGTCATAAACTTGCAAAATTAAATTACATGTTGTAACCTATTGCCCTTATAGAAGAACAAGCCTATTATCGTTAATAGAAAGATGCCACGAATGATAGAAGGCACGGCATATGTATTCCTGCCGCATATACACACGAGCACACGGGCAGAGGAAACTCTGAATATGAGTCTTAAAGGGACAAACAGCCAGATCATTACGTTTTAACTGCAAATACTAAATTGGGTTTAATTAATAAGCCAAGCTAATTAATGAACTGCTGATTAAACTGGACAAGTATGAATAACAGTTTTAATTGTTAATATCACTCAGCATCAATATATGATGTCCTAGATATGTGTTGTCCGATATGTAGACATACGTTGTCCTAGAGATCTTCAGCACCATGAATTCTTGAATACACTCACTCAATCATTAAAAGAATGAATGAACTCAGGTTAGACCCTTTTTTCGAGAGGTTCAGTGAGTTCTGAGCTTAGCTGGTCTATTAGGAACAATAGTGGTCAGTGGAGCCAACAAAAACTAATATTTCAGGATTATAATTGCATAGAGTATTGAATCTTATTTCTGGCTTAAGAAACTTTTAAAATGTTTTCATTCAATATGATTTTTAACAGTCTTTATTCATTCATTTTTGTTGTTCTACTGCATCTTTGTAAGTGTCACTCAAGCAGTGCATCCTGTCATATGAAATACTTTTGTATTTAAAATTCTTATTAATGCTCAGCCAGTTTCATCACTGGACTTAAAAAAACAGCATCTTTGGAGAGCTCCTCAAACAGTCTCTGCCAGACAGAACCAACACATTATCACAAAAATATCTCAAGATCTCAACATTCGATTGCCTCCAAATCATAACACTAACAAACATGTTCAAAACAAATCATTATTCTGAGGCCTTTTTTTCCCTTAAAATAAAGCAAGACGTATGGCATGCTAGTTTATTAGGGTCAACTGTTTATTAATAGGGATGGACAATATTATCGGACTAATCGGCTGAATGGCCCGATATGAAAAATTATGCCGATATGTCTTACTATTATGCCGATATAGCTCACATGTGCTCAGGGTATGCTAGCGATTAGATCATGTCAGCAGTGTGACTCATTCCTGAGGCAAAGTTTTGCCTGAATGATTAGATTCACTGTTTTGGATCGCTGCATTTAATCTGAGAATGCACGTACAGAATGACGCATTCGTTGTGTGATATAATAAACAGTAATTGTTGAGGCAGTGGCAGCAGCAGTAGTCTCACCCGGGCCCTAATGTTTGTTCGGTAAGGAGTTATAATTCCGTAGGGGGTGCTGTTGGCCTACTTCTAATAAAATGAAAGTAAAATACACAAATAGCATTTGTGCCCCTGGACTACAAAACCAGTCTTAAGTAGCAAGGGTATATTTGTAGCAATAGCCAAAAATATACCGTATGGGTCTAAATTATCAAATTTTCTTTTAGGCCAAAAATCATTAGGATTTTAAATAAAGATCATGTTCCATGAAAATATTTTGTAAATTTCCTACCATAAATATATCAAACATAGAACATTCAAAACAACACAACTTAGTTGAAAGATAAATCTAGAAATCTTACGTATTTTACTGTCACTTTTGATCAATTTCATGCATTGTTGATGAACAAAAGTGTTCTATAAAAAAATAATAACAACTGCCCTCAAACTTTTGATTGGTAGCGTATACATTAGCGTGAGATAAAATGATTCATACTGTGACAAGATTTTGGTCAAAACGCCCACCTCTACTGCATCCTGACAGCTTCGTCTAATCCTTCCTCCTCCTATCCTCACTCAACCTCTTCACTTCTTCATTTATATAAATAATGAAGGCTGTGCGGACAAAGCTGGAAGGAATATATATCGCCAGCAAACACGAGTGGAGCTCGCATGTGGGCACGAGCGCAGCAAAGCCAATCAGGGCGGAGAAAGGGACAACCGAGATGATCAAAAGGCCGGGCCGCTCTGATCTCTGTTAAAAGTGGGATGAATAATTTAGATGACATGCTTCGACTGCAAAACTGCGCCCTGGCCACGCCTCCTTTTGAGGACCGGGAACTGGTTGGGATCTAGTGAATAGAAATGAAATGTTAATGAGGGCAAGCGTGGCTAAGATGCAGCTTTGTAACGTCTGTTGTGAGTAAACAAATGCAAATCAATCCGTTCAATGAACAAATTTGTCTGCAAATTATTTACGGCCCGTGTTTGTGTACAAATTAAGACCGCGGTCATGTACGTGATTCATCGGCGCTGCCGTGCTGATGTATTAAAGCTTAGAGAAAAATACTGCGTTCGAAATCTGCAACTGCATAAAGCTACATCCGACTGTGTGGGAGAGGATTCGACTGACGCCGAGAGCTGGGACTAATGCAATATTCTCCTTTATTTAATATTGTTGCCTCATACGCAGCAGCCAGACTCTGTCAAAAGCTGGAGGGGTTTAACCTAGAATACATTTCTATTGCATCTCTCTAAACTCCGTCTCAAGACGCTCTCACTGTCTCCCTCTCTCTTTAGCGCTCCCCTCTCTGACCTGGTATTCCTCACTCCTCGACAAACAGAGAACGGATCGATTGATCCGCCTTCACCCTGACTTTGAAGCTACCCCGTGAAACCTGTTCTGCATGCATGTGTGCGCGCATGTAGGTGAAAAGCATGTGAACATACGCGTCGGCCTCGAGTGTGTGCAGAAAGGGGAAGTCTTTGCTTTCGGGGCTTTATTTGGCAGAGCTCTGTCCTAGTGTCTGCCAGCTCTAGTCTATCACCTCAGGGCCCAGGAGTCACAGCAGTGAGAAAACAGATTGATTTCTCCCCTCCTACGTACAAACAATTAACTACAAGCCGCTCAATTAGAAACACGCTGTAGACGCCTTCAGACATGTCTTTTCCTTGACCTGCGCTCTTTACCTCTCTCTATGAATTCTTCTGCCGTTCTCGCTCCGACTCGCACCTTCTCTGTCGTCTTTACCGGGTCCCAGACAGCTCGGGTTTGTCTGCAAACAGCACACCTCATCTCGTGGTCATTAAACGAGCATCACTCCAATATCGAGGCAATATGGGTCAATGGATGTTTAACGGTGGTGCAGATTCTGCTGTGTAAACATTGTCTTTAAAGCAATGTGTGATTAAACCCCTATTTAGATCAATGCTAGGGTTGTGTGTGCCATTCAGAATGGAATTGAGAAAATGGTGCAGAACTACAATTCAAATGTAAGGAAACGGAACTCAAGCTCACTGAAGACAAGCAAGCAGTCAGCGATTAAATAAGAATAAGAAACTAATTATAAGCAATTGGACCAAAAAGCTACAGTAGAACAAATAGGAAATGCTAAATGCATTGTATAACCTGTGTAAATTAAATATATATTTCATCTAATTATAGTTACAAACAATATAGGCTCATTGGAAATACATGCCTATATGTACATTTCTAAAAAACTGAAAAAAAAAAACATACCTATATGTACGAATCACTGCAGTTGCCAGTTGAAATGAACACTAGAGGCAGTAAAACTGACAACTTTTCACACAAAGTATGATTTACAGAGTTTTTATTAATAAAGCCTAATTTTCACAGAATTACTTGCAGAAAATTATATTTTGGCTACAAAGTAAATGTTTGAAAACTGATACTTTTGAACATTGCCGTCACATATACAGCTTCATATGCATGAGTTTTCTAATTCAGTAGGTTTGCTTGGTAGTTCACGTGATACTGCGTTGCACCTGAGTGCTGAAGAGCTCCAGGACGAAACTATGGTTCAACAAAACAAATGCACATAAGAAAGTTTAAATAGCACGCATGCATTAACATGCATTTTTACATCACTTTCGCATTTGTTAGGTTTAGAGTTGGGTTTGGTGTAGCGGATATTTCCAACATGATAGAGCATTAACCTTTAGCGACACTACCCAGATATTAAAACAGTGAACAGTTGCAATACGTACCTCAAGCAGCGTAATAAAAACTAGGGCTGCCCCCTAATAGCTGACTAACCGTTAGTCGACGAGAAGAGGCTTGGTCAACCAAATTTTATAAGTCATTTAGTCACAGGGGGAAAAAAAATCCACAGGAAGTGGCGAAAACATGCAGTCTATGACGGACAGATCATTAACGGCCGGTCTATGTGGTAATATAGTACATCAGGCAAGACATCCAAATGTTCACCTATCATTGACCGATCTCAAATATGGCTTTTCATCTAGAAGATGTATGTAGTAGCAAATTTACATGGCCACTCAATCTAGTGTTAACCTAGAAAAGTGTGCGCTATTCAAGTGTCTGTGCGGAGAGTGGAAGCTGAACAGTAGCTCCCTGCATGGCATATGGAGGCGCCGGTGTGGTCACTTGCTCTTAAAATACTCCATCATTTTTTGTCATGCAGATAAGAGTAATAAATTTTTTTGAATCTGTAAAGACTCACAATAACAACAAAACGCTGTGCTTTTGTAAAATAATGAAATCAATCAGGATGCGCTTTCTGCCGTCTCGGCCTCTGTGAACTTGAGTGTGAAACTTCGAAGCTGTGTGTATACTTGCCGTACAGACATGAAAAATATATCTGGAGAGTGAAATGTCTACTTTTAAATTAACCGATTCAAATAGAAAACAAACATTCTCAGATTTTGCAATCTGTATGAAACATGCATACAGGCGATGATGAGTCAGTGTCGCTGACTTCATCTCCTAAGCCACAAACAAAGAAAGTTGATGCAGAAAGAACATTAATGCAGTCTCCTTACTGTTTTTCCCAGACACATTCATAATTATTATATCTCCCGGTGCATTGTGGCAAACTTGGTCCACCATGGTCCGTGTGTTTTAGCGAAACGTGCAGTAAAGTACGTAATTGCGGTGTTGCAGAAATGTATGTAGAGGCACGTATTTCCAAGGAGCCTGGGTTGGTTACAAAAGTGATTTAGTCAAGACCAGTGAGGGTTTTTTCCCACTCTTTTGTTGTTTGATTAACATGAGTAACAGACAGCTGGAATATTAGACTGCTGTTACTTTAAGAGCTTCCCGGATCCAATATATTGTGACACATTTTCATTCTCAGCCATTTGGAAGTATCCTTGTAAACAAAATTACTGTGTTTACAAGGATACTTCCAAAGATGGGCATTCTGACACATACACGTATGTGTATTTAAACATTCAAAGCCTGTAAACTGGCAAAAATAACTCAATTTTCAGTATTCCCATGCTCTATGACTACCGCTATCTCTGATAGCGCATATAGTTAAATTGAGTTCTCTTTCGTTGCTGATTGCATTTCAATGGCTTAAAATCACTTGTTTTTAAACCGCATTGCTTAAAAAGGCATGCAAACAATACGTTTCTGTCACGTGAGTGTGTAACCGCAACAAAAAACAATAGTTTAACGTTTTAATTATTATATTATTACATTATATATTATTAAATTTTTAAATAAAAATGTGTTCTCCCACCCTGCATTACACATATATACCAGGCTGGAAGAACACAGTATTTCCCATAATGGATTAGCAGTGTTGAATTTCTTTGAATTGCAATTCTATCGCACTTTCAGGACAAGATCAAGCACATCTACTTTTGTATTCCAGATACTGTGCAGCCTGAGGGTGAATTCAGTTCGTCAGCTAACAACAGCACCTCATCTGGCCGTCGTTTAATGCATATCACACCAATACTGAGGTTAAAGCGGGTCAATGGACGATTGACGGTGGGCCAGTTTCACCTGGGTAAACATCGTCTGTAAAGCGATGCTGGGTTAGATCTTTGCTAAAGATCAGCCATACAATAGCTGGGACTCAATGCGCTACTAAAGCGATAAGAATTCTATTAAAAAAGGGCCAGAATCCATAAAAACAAATAAAAGCTATATACTTTTGGAAAAGATTCAATAACACCACATTCTACATTGAGTTTTTTTCCCCAACTGTAGCTTATCTACATTACCCGGTCACACCAAACACGCTTTTCAGCTGTGCCAGTCTGAGGCGCGTACCTGAGGGATAAATAATATGGTGTGACATTAATCATAAGGATTTGGTGCCCTCTCTCAGAGTGTGTGTGGACCGCTGCAACCAATCCGATTCCACTCCACTCAAAGCTCAAATGAGATTTGCTTTCTTCTCTCCAGACATCAGCATCGAAGCTATGACGACTGCAATCGAGATGTCGGAAATCCCAGACGCAGCCGCTGTAAGCATACCTAAAAATCTACAGCAGTATAACAAATACAACTCACAAATCCCAAATCGAATGGCTTTTGTTCACTCTTAACACCCATTTTGTTTTCAGCTGATTTACGGAAAGACCAACTCAGGACTCTAGGCAGGTTCTCTGGGAAGACGCGTGCCGGCGATGCATGAAGGGCACGCATTTCTACTCTTCCACCTTGGGGACCCACAGCTGTGTAAAAACACATGCTGATCAGCCGACGAGAGACAAACAAGGCTCCTGTCCCTCTGTCAAGTCTCTGACACACTCTATCTGAGCTCAGGTCGCAGACGTGGTACTTCCCTCCGCCTGGATTTCAACAAGCAGGGAAAAACATTCACATTCAATATGTCACCATCTGGCAATGGTCGGGATCGTGCTGTTTTGTCAGTCATAAAAATGCCGCAATGTCTTAACATATTCGGGTCACTCTACAAAACAGGTGCCATTTGTGTCTCTCATATCCACACAGTATATGTAAAAAATGGCTTTAGAACAAATAGCAGATGTCAACTTTCACTATATGTTAGAAGTTTTTTTAACATCATAAATAATGTATAAATGTTTTTTTTTTTCTTTCAGAACTTTTGTCCTTCAGAGTTTTCAGCTTGCTGCATGCTTACTTTCAAGTACATGTGAAAAATATGCACATTCTGATGAAAACAAAAATATATGCAAATAGAAGATAAAATATATAAAACTATATATTACTGTTCAGATGTTTCAGGTCAGTATTTTTTTTTTTAAAGAAATTAATATTTTTTATTAATCAATAGTGCATTACATTAATTAAAAGTGACAATTAAAACATTTATAATGTTACTACAGATTTCTATTTCAAATAAATACGGTCCTTTTGAACTGTTCTTTTTGAAAAAAATATATTATGTTGCCTACACAGTTTTCTCAGTTTTTGTATTCACTATTTATTTATTTATTTATTTATTTATTTATTTAAAATAAACGCAGCAATGTGAGCATTAGAGACTTCCAAAAACATAAAAAAAAAAAAAACTTAACAACCCCAAAATTTTAATTGTAATGTTTATAACTTCATGGTTAGCATTATTTCAGTTAGCATAATTATTTACTTAAAAGACTTGAAAGAAACTGTCATAGACTGTCATTTTAGCAATTTTCATCACCTCACGTAGGTGAATGTTTTATTATATTTGTGAGTAGAGGCTGATCTTAAAATGTCAAATGTAAACAGCTGAAAATTTAAGCTTTAGCATTAAAGGGCACCTACTATGCCCCTTTTTACAAAATGTAATATAAGTCTCAGGTGTCCCCTGAATGTGTCTGTGAAGTTTCAGCTCAAAATATTATTTTTTATATTACTTTAAAAATGCCTATTATGAGTGGAAGTAGAAACACGCTGTTTTTGTGCATGTCTCTTTAAATGCAAATGAGCTGCTGCTCCCCGCCCCTTCTCCAGAATAGAGCTGTGCCTTTACAGCTCCTACGTCAGATACACTGCCAAAAAAACATCTGTTTGGTTTTGATTATCATGTCTGTCGGTCTGAAATCATGCGTTTTAAAGCCATATCACTTTAAACTTCTGATATAAGTTTTTCTGAGCGCACACATCTGAAGCACGCAAACAGAAAGCGGCTGTCACACGGCATGTGAGTACTAAACTAAGTTCTCTTTCGTGTCTTATTGCACTTAAACTGTTAAATACACACAAGTTTATGTTAAAGGGGTCAACAGATGTCCATTTTTTACAAGTTGAATAAATAAATCAAAATAAACCAAAATACTTTAGTTAAAATTTCTCAGTGGTAGTGTAAAAAACTTATGTGTGTTTCTAACATAAACGTGTGTGTATTTCACAGTTTAAGTGCAATAAGACATGAAAGAGAACATGATTTCAGTGTGATACACATGATAATTAAAACCAAACAGATGTCTTTTGGCTGAGATCTGAGCTGAAATTGCACAGCCCTGTTCTGGAAAAGGGGGTGGGGAGCAGCAGCTCATTTGCATTTAAAGAGCCATGCACTAAAACAGCCTGTTTCTGCTTCCACTCAAAATAGGCATTTTTAAAATCATATAATCAATTCTCATTGCAGTATTTTGAGGTGAAACTTCACAGACATTCGAGTACATCTGAGATTTACATTGAATCTTGTACAAAGGGGCATAATAGGTGCCCTTTACGTGACAGCAGCGTAATATACAGTACCTATACTGCTGTCTATGCTGTTTATGACTCAAACAATAAAAAACAGAAAATCACTCACTGCTCTGGACTGAATAACATATATAGCTTTAATAAGGAGACATTTCTTACCTGAATGCTGCTTTTAAATGCTGTAGCGTGAAGATAAACATGGCAGATTGTGTGTGGTTTACTCAGGGCGGGGTCTCTGCTAATACGGCAGTGTCCGCCAACAGTTGTGGGCGGGGTTTGTAAAATGTGACATCCCTTTTTACAGATTCTGCAAACAGCTTGTTCTGAGACACTGCTTATAATTTATGTGGATTTATTTATTATGAGTGGGTGGATTTTTATCATTATAGGGTGGTTGTGTTCACACACATGTATGTGCCCACACACATTTATGTTCAAACAACATGCGAAAGTGAATTTTGCATAATAGGTGTCCTTTAAATTTTGTTTTAGAAGCACCTTGTTTCACAGCTGATAAAGTGTACATAACACTGATTAAAATGTACTCACTTGAAATGGCACCATGCAGTTCTTTAAACACATTAATTGTCTAACAGAATATTTAAAAATCATATCAAATTGAAAAAAGACACCCACGTTTTGACTGGGTGAGTGTGTAGTATGAATGTGTAGTAAAGGTTTTAAAACACAAACAATGCAGTCCTCATGTTCTCATTCAGAAACCCCCCAATTGAGGATCATATTTGGATTGGTGCATCAACAGTGACTCTCATACGCACATTTACAGCTCAACACAATTCCAGTTA
>JAHKKF010535738.1:0-5000 GCA_019740295.1 Labeo calbasu | reverse complement strand
AGATTTCACACTACATCCACTAAACCTGAGACCTTGAGCCTGACTGCGTACACTTTTACTAAACAATCTAACCTATACTTTTTACTGTAGTAGACAATCCCCAAAATCACACATTTGCTGAAAGTTCTCATCGTGCCGAAATGCTTGTGGATTCTGACTTTAGTTTTTAAACAGATCTAAACACAAGCAGGGTTTTTGTACCACCTAAGCAACACCATAACTACACCACAGCACTACTACGAGAGTACAAAAAGTACTCTCGAAGCTTCATTAAATTAAGGTTGAACCACTGATGTGACATGGACTATTTTAACAATGTCCTTACTACCTTTCTGGACCTTGAACGTGTCAGTTGCGTTGCTGTCCATGCGGTCAGAAAGATTTCGGAGTTCATCAAAAGTATCTTAGTTTGTGTTCCGAAGACGAACGAAGGACTTACAGGTTTGGAACGACATGAGGGCGAGTAACTAATAACAGAATTTTCATTTTTGGGTGTACTATCCCTTTAAGAACAGCTTAACGCTGAGTAGAAACATAATAGCATCCACTCACTTTGTGATTCCCTACCAAAACACCCAAACAACCCTTACCAAAAAGTAGTATACTTAAAGTTAATTTTATTTATACTTAATTTAAATATACTTAAGTAAAGTTCAAGTATATTTTTAAGTATGCTTTATGTAGTAAGTATACAAATATTAGTGTACTAGTATACTCGTAAGTGTACTATTTCAATACTCCTTGGGACTAAATTGGCCTACTTTCTAGTATATAAAAGTATTCTTTTAAGTATAGTTTAAGTAGTAAACTTTGAGTACACAACAAGTTTACATCAACGTTTTTAGCTTGTGCTGCAGCTATACTAAAAGTGAACTTATAGGTATACTGATATACTGATATTTTTTTAAAACACTTGAATGTGGGTAAGTTTCATAAATAAAAAAATAAACAAATAAACAACATTTTGAACAAAAAGTTGAAAAAAGACTATGAATTGGATTCAGAATGATAATCAAAACGTAGATGGAGTCGATCAACACCCCAAAGCTTTACAGTCATTATTACCTCTTCATTGGTCGACATTTTATTTCATAATGTTACACAGTTTTGATGGTGTTTTATGTCTGATGATCGTGTTAGATTACACGTGGAAGCATGTTGTTTAGGTTTCTTCACTTGTGTTTTTTGGAAATTCTGTACAGAAGATCTGTAATAGCACCCCCTACCATATAACAATGGAAACACGGATTCTAGGAGCACAAGTATATCTCAAATATATTTAGACTTTTTCTAAGTAAATGTCACTGGCATTTTAAAATGGCATTTTAAGTATATTTCTGAGTAAGTACAAAAAGCCTATTTTTGAGAAGTAAATAAAAAGTAGACTAAAAGTATACTTTCCTATTTTAGTTTAAAAGAAGTATACTAATAGCACACTTGAATAAACAACTCTTTCGTAAGGGAACAGCATTACAATTCCCCAACAACCATTCAGAGCATCCTGGCAACTATTTAGCAAGCTCTAGAAACACCCATCCACAGCTTAGGAACTCTCTAGAAACCACAACACCACAGCAACCAGGGAGCAACACCCTAGCAATGCACAATCTATGGCTTCATGCTGTATGAATGTATTGAAACTAATCAAAGCTGATGTGACCTTCAAATGTATTTTTGTATCTTTGAGCTTAATCTTTCTGGAGCTCTGTCTGTATATAACCTATACAAGAACTATTTATAAACATTCAGGCAAGGCTTTGTCAAGCCAACATTCAGAGCCTGTCATTATGAACATTCCTTGTCTATTGTACGTTATTGTCATCTGTGGTTTTCACAAAGCAGAGGTGGTGCTGCATGTTATGAGACTCTCTCTGGCCTTTGGAGGAGTGACTCAGCCTCTGTTGTCGGCAACAAGCGGGCGGACGGAATTTGGCAACACGCGGACCCCGCGCACCTGTGCGCCTCTGACCGGATCACTATTTAGCAGGGCCAGAATAAAGCCCTGCAGGTGAAGAGGGAGGGGAGGAGAGTGTTTTTGGACCACAGGTTTTGGAATCCTGTCCTCGGTGTCGTGTGCCAGCGTTGGAGGTCGAACGATGCTTGTGTCCTCTCACTGGCACTGCTTTCAGACGTCTAACGCAGAGGGCCCGAACCGAGCAGCTCTCTCACACTCGCTTCCCCGTGTAAGACAGGATCAAAGATAGCCAGACGCTTGCCGCCGATAACCTTGTAGGCGGCGAGCCGTCATGTAGCTACATTGCGCTTCTGGTGACCTGAGTTTGAGTCCCGTCTCGTGGACCTTTCCTGATCCTGTCTAATCACGGTGCTATCAAAATAAAGGCAAAAACAAATCTTTAAAGAGGTCATGAACTGCCTGCGTTTTTTTTTATCTTGTACTGATCTCTGAGGTCCATTTGAAATGTTAACAAGATTTTTATATCAAAAAAACATAATTTAGAAGTAATATGCTAACTTCTGTCCTGTTTTGACGTCCCACATCAGAACGCTTTGTATGAATACGCATGACAGATTGTAGACTCGGAAGTAAACGCCCACTGCTATGATTGGCTAACACTTGTGTATGTTTGACAGCCTACATCTTTCAAAGATAGGCGCTTTAGGTTAAAAACACCTAACTACTCAATACATATCAAACGATCTGAATAACAGACAAAGCAATAGTGATCAAGTGATAAAAACTTGTGTGGCAACTTTACTGTCAAATCCAATATAGTCGGCACATTATCATCTTTTAATTTCAATCTTCCTGCATCGAATTGTGCCTTGTTTAACTCTGAAGTAAATGCCCACTGGTATGATTGAGTCTAGTGTTTGACAGCCTACATCTTTCAGAGATGGACGCTGATGTGTTTTAGATTAAAAATGCACAAATACTCATTACATATCAAACAATCTGTAATAACAGACAATCGTAAGTAATAAGTGATCACGTAATAAAAACATTTACTCACACTTGTGTGGTGCAACATTACTGTCGTATCCAATATAGTCAACATAGCATTGTCTTTTAGTTTCAATTTTTCTGAAAATCCTGCATCGAATTGTGCCTTGTTTGTAAGCAAATCCGTGGTAAAAAGGAGTGAACAAAGGACCTAGTTCTTACTAGTCTCACGTAGTCAGACCTTCAGACTAACGGCGGCAGAAGTTTTGGGAACCTTGGCCACTTTGAATAGGCAAGGCCCACCCAATCACGTTTCGTTTTATGCCACGTCATGTTTAGGGGCATGGAAATGTCGCCACAATAACAGACCGGTGTGTAAAACTCTCTGGCTTATTTAAAGATTCTATCCCGCGAACTTTAACATTTTCACATACTTTTGAAAATCCTCATCATCACAGCTGTAAACACAACGGCTTTCTTCTTTCGTGAGAGGGTTTAGTGCCATGGCATTTTTGTTTCCAGGCGGAACGTTAAAGAAGGCGACACACACGTCTCCCGGAAAGCCTGTATAATCTAACCAATCTGATGATGACTTCGAAGCTCCTGAAGTGTTTCCAGCTAAGTGTGCCTTATTCATCAGATCGTTCCATTGGGGTGATGTTTGAGGCTGAGGCCGAGTTCTTGCTGATGCGGTCTGGAACTTCATTAACAAAAAAATTTATCAAATAAAGTTTATTGTTTGGTTTCTGCATAGACTTGTATTTGCTGCTATTGTTATTTACACTACATGTGCGAATTGGTGGGCGGGGCTAAACAGGCAGTGATGTAGAAGCAGGCGTTGATCTTATTATGTGAAGGCGGAGCTTAGCCACACTATTACATCATAAAGTGGCACATTCCACAACTTGTCGTTTTGGCAGACTGGCTTCAATATAAGCCGTTTTTAGACTAACAAAAGAAGAAAGTTCTGAGTTTCCGAAACATACAGGACGTTTTTATAACACAATGGCCTCTTACATATTATTTGATTTCACAGTTCATGACTCCTTTTAAAAAAAAAATTGATGTCAAACAGACACACAGTCTCTCTCCAGCCCGGCCTCTGATGGAGCGGTCATTTCTCGGCACCTGCTCCTCCCCAGCATCCTGTGCCGCCATGACAACCAGCCGCACAATCGGCACAATCTGCTCGGCGCCTGTGACGCCACGTCTCCATGGCAACGGCACTCCGTTCTTCCCAATGGCTCTCCTGGAAAAACGGAGCTCCAAATGTGGCTCAAACATCCCGACAGATCTTCGCAATTTCGATAAGAGAGCAAAGAGACCGGCACTTGATGTTCAATCAAGGCGAAGCTATTCAGAAAGCACTCCAGACAGATGGAGGTTACAGCCTTCCCAGAGCCCTGTCTGGAATATTCCGGATAGGCTCCTGTGCCTCGGTATTGTTTGCGATGACATAACGTTTCAAATGTGGGCCAGGAGAAGCGGCGCTCGATACTTGCATTTCGAGCTTGTTATACATCAATGCGGATTTAATTCATTAATCCATCCTCTCATTGACTGTGGGGTGGGTTTGGCTAATTATGCACAAAAGACACATCTATCAGAGTCTCCTTTGTTTGTCGGAGCGCTTTATCCCGCAGGGAGGCGAATAACACAAATCTCCGACATACACGTCTCCCGGGGGAGCCGCGCGTCCCGCTGAGGCGACTCCTTGGTGACGGACTAGCCTGTTAATCAATAAAGGAGGGTCTTGATCGCTACCAGATGAATCAATTAATCACCCCGGCCCGTATCTCGGCTGCAACGAGAGGGTGAAGTTAATCATTTTAAGAACACATGACCCGAGGCTAAAGAATAACAAAAAGAACATACTAGGCTTTTAAGTACCACAGTACTGGCCAGATAAACACACACAATAGGCCGGTTTATGTGCGTCTGAATCTGTGAAGAGAGATCTCGCCCGCCACATGGGGTGTATGTGGGTGAGGGATACACACTGAGATGAGAGATAGAGGGAGGGCAGCGAGATGAGCTCAGCTCCCCGAGGCGCTCCTCCACCACTGGAGAGGCAGGCCGTCCACTCTGGCTTTGAGGA
>JAHKKF010535737.1:0-23876 GCA_019740295.1 Labeo calbasu | reverse complement strand
TTTTTTTTTTTTTTTTTTGGAATCTGAAAAGGTGACAGATATGGATTTGTATAAAAGTAATGGTAAAAAATTGTATAAAGCTTGTGTAAAATCTACATAAAAATAGTACACCATGGTGCGCCAACTCTTTCAAGATGAGTAACAATGTTAGGCCAGAGTGGAGAGCATTTACAAGCCACCGTTAACTAAAAGAGCCGGAGATTTATAATGGTGAATTCTGCATGGCATTATTGCTGTTCTGCTTTTATTTTAAATCCAGATGTTAGCAATAAATGTCCTTTTTGTTTTCAGAGAGAGACTGTTTTTGTATTGTTCAAGGCTTAAGCCTTTATTTGTTGGTTTGAAAAATCTGTGTCATTAATGAGAAGTTCTCCGTGCAGACTTTTATTTTGTGTTTTAAATATGTCCAGAAACAAAATAATGAGTTTCAGTTGTTACACTGTATTTTGGATAAAGCCAAATGGTTTTTACATAAATACATACATTAAATAAATACATTAGCAGTAGAGATAAAATTGAGCAAAAAAAAAAAAAATAATAATAATATAATGTTCAAAGGGTGTTTACAGCTATGATCAAATTGATTTTAATTGATTTTTGTTTTTACAATGCAATGGACCCTTTAAATATTTTTTAAAGGAATATGGTGTCATAGAAATGCTTTGTGCTGTGCCATTTTGCACTCCTATGAAATGGTTTAAAACTGTTTACAAAAAAAGTATTTTTGTTAGTTTTTCTCAATCCATTTGACACTTTTGTCCAATGCAAAGTACTTCTAGTAACACATTTATTAAAAGTAAATTTTAACATCAAATCTATTGGTGTGTTCTTTATTGATTATAAAACACTTTCAGCTGTATGCTAATTTCATTATGCTAATGAAAATACGTTTATTGAAATTCTTCAACAGGGAGTTTTGTTTTATATATATTGTGCAAATCTCAATTAAATTAAAAATTGTTATCCAACAACTGCTATCAATCATGAGGAAAAACTAATTGCCCCATTAAAATTAAAATCTGTTTGTGCCACCTTTAGCAGCAAGAACTGCAAACAAACTTTTCTGACAAATACAGATCTTTTACAGCAAATTTAAGAACACTCTTAAAAATAAAGGTGCTTTACGATGCCATAGAAGAACCTTTCTCTGTGGTTCCACAAAGAACCTTTAACGTCTGACAACATTTCACAAAAGGTTCTTTGTGGTGAAAGAAAGTTCTTCAGATTATAAAAAGGTAAGAAAGAGATAGTTCTTTAAAGAACCTTTGACTGAATGGCTCTTTGTGGAACCAAAATGGTTCTTCTATGGCATTGCTGTGAAGAACATTTAAAAATCAGTACTATCAAAAACAATCATAGTATAACACATTATGTGTTTTTCTTTTTTTTTTTGTTGACATAGTAACTCTCTTCTCCCTCTCCTTCTCTGTGTAAATGGTCAGGAAAACTGCATTTCCTGTGTTGAATGTCTGATTAACTGAATAGTTATCAGTTTTGGGCCAATCAAAAATTTTCTTTGTGATCCAAATTGTGAAACACATAGTGTCGATGATAGTGTCGGAAGCTTGGATGATGTCCAAACAGGACAAAGCCAGTTCTTCAGAATATACTTTGTTCTTTCAACACTTATAATTATCTTTATGCACTACAGAAAGCGGTTGACCTTCCAGACTTCATTACAAACTAATTAAAATGTTTTAACATCCTTGTTATGCAACATGACAACTTTAAATTAAGGTAAACATATTTAATCACTGTTTATTCAAATCCATGTTAGTTACAGAAAAAGAAAACCTTGTTCACAGCATTTTTCCAGCATACAGGTTGATTAACAGAAACATTGGTTTTAAAAAAATAAAAGCAGAAAAAATTGCAATGGGACATGACATGAGAAATCTCTGAAAAACGGTAAGATATATATAAAAAATAAAAATTATATACGCATATATATATATATTTTTTATTTTTTATGGAACACCACACTAACCCAAAAAAAACCAAAAGTGCTATCAAAAACATGGACAACATGGTGCATCCATATCTGGGCCATAAAGTGAAGGGTTTATATTTCAACAATCAACAGCTCAAATTCTTAAATGAGTGTGTATGTATACTAAAGAAAAAAGTAATCAAATAAATAAAAAATGGTTAAACAATTGTTAGCAACTTCAAAACAAAATGGAGAGAAAAAAGTTACAGCAAAGGTTATGATTGTTTTGAACTTTTTATAATTTGTAACAAGTTGTATAGCACTTGCTAACTAGCTACGAGATTACTTTGACAGATTGTACCTGAATATTACAGTATAAAGTGCTATATATAAGGAACCAAATAGGCAGTAGCATACTGCGCCACATACTGTGCCTCAGGTGCACAAAAGGCACTATTTTCAAAAATCTGTACTAATGTCAATTGTAAATCAAAGTTTTTCCTGATATGAAAGTGACTGGTTAAGACAACAGAAGTACTTCATCCAGAATCTATCTCTGGTTTCTTTCATGTCTGAGAAGGACAGAGAACTTCCATGTATCAGTGTACTGTGAGAGCAGAATCTCTTCAGGGAAGAACTCTTCCACCTCAGGAGGAATGTCCAGATCTTTACGCTCCATGTAGGACACAACAGTGTCTTTAAGACTAAAGGACAGACAGAATTTAATAAGTTATGATAGATTTACATATGTTCAACAATAGCTTTAGAGTGCATATCACCACAATCTTATCCCACTGAGTCTGCTCTGCAGGTTCCTATATAACAAAATTTTCCCATATTTCCCAACCAATCGTATGTTCATTTTTTAAAATAAATGAAAATAATCACAGTATTTTCAGTGCAATACTTTTTGCCGCCACAGTTTTGACTATTTTTAACTGCATATACATTTGTTGGTAATAAAAGAAAAAAATATATATTTAGACTTTTTTTTTTAATTAGTGATTGCTTCTCACTGAGATTGGGGGTTAGTGAAGGATTAATTCCACAAAACCAGTCAGAAAATACTTTAAGTTTTACAAGCATTCAGTACACAAAAAACAGCTATTGCTATAACTTATAGTTCAGTTAGTAAATCAAGTGTTTAGTCAGTACAAACTAAACAAGTCAGACTGATTCAAAACAGTAACATCTGTGAAAAGAAATCAATAAAAGCAGATGTTCAACCAAGTAAATTTGATCTTTTATCACATCTTTCTTTACAAGTAAATCAGACCACATTAATGTTTTGTGTTTGTTTTTGTGTGCAGATCATAAGAATGGTACAACTTAGTAGAAGGACATGTGCAGTC
This sequence comes from Labeo calbasu, assembly GCA_019740295.1. Classification (NCBI taxonomy): domain Eukaryota; kingdom Metazoa; phylum Chordata; class Actinopteri; order Cypriniformes; family Cyprinidae; genus Labeo; species Labeo calbasu. The sequence goes on along the minus strand of JAHKKF010535737.1, from coordinate 20,594 downwards.
TTTTTATCTCATTAAAATTAAGAATGCAAATCTGATTTATGCTGTGGCTCAGGAGAGTCAGTATTGCACTAAACACTGGTATAATCACTACAGAAGCAAAAATCGAGCTGAAGAAAAGTGAAACCCCTCCAAAAACTAACTAGTTGTGCACATTTGAACAAAGCTAATATTCCTATCAGGTCTCACCCCCAGTCAGGCCTGAAGGTGTCCGTGGCTTTTGGGTTCTTCAGGACCAAAAGCAGAAACTCATGCATCTCCAACAGAAAGGCATCAGCGCTGGACTTGGTGAAAAAGCTAGTGAGCAGCCTCTTGTGTTCTGCCTGCAAAGGATGTTTGTACTCTTTGCTGATGCTTACAAACGGGTCCTGTGAAAAAGCATGTGAACAGAGTCATAACACATACAAACAAAATCTGTACTGATGATGTCAATTGCAATTTCAAATCAATCAAGTTATTTCCTGATATGAAAGTAACTGGTTAAGACAAATTTTATTTTATTTATGTCTCACCCTCTTCAGGCGTAGCATTGTCTCGGATTTCAGAGAGCTGAGCAGCTGCCACAACGCCACACAGTGTTTCAGGCTACACCTACTTAATGCCTGCACACAGAATGATCACTTAAAGGTATCACACATTGCCAGAAAACAGATCAGGAATTGAGTCAGAGTGGTCAATTAGTGTGACTGACATGTCTAGATTTTTTAAATATTTGTTATTGTTAATATTTTTAAGCCGTACAGCCATCAAAGCAGTACATTGTTATGCTTGTATCTGTTTTCCTGTGATAGTTTTTTGTTACACTGTAAATCTAGCATTTTAATAATTTTTTTTTTTTTAAATATACATTTGAAACACTATACTACGTAATATTGTTTTGCTGTAGAATTACAAGTTAACACTGCTACGAGTGTATTTCTGATACAATGGTTGAGGGAGTGAAAATAAACCTCTCTTTTGAATGCCGCAATCCAACTCTCTCTTGGAAAGTCATACAAAATTTATCATAGACTTTTTCTATTGAAAAAACAGAAATGATAAAAATCGATGACTTCCACTTCAGTTAAGACTTCCACTTCAGTGAAGCCAGTTAAATCATCGCCTTAGAAATAGTTTTTTTCTGCATTCTGATCACTTTTGAGATATTGAGCTTCAAAGTTTTTGCATTCCATAGATTTCTGTACATAGAACCATTTTTGCTTTCTAATAAAGGCCAAAAATGTACACAGCTTACAAAAGAAACATCACATTATGTAAATCAGTTGTCACAGAATAATAAGAGAATAACTCAATTTTGACAAAAAAAATGTCAGAAAGAACCTTATAATTCTAAGGCGACAAAATGTGAAAGGTCTATAAAATGTCAACATATTGAATGGCTGATTTCAGTGCGGGCTTCTTGTTAATTTTATGTTGAATCGTATGTAGTTCATTTCTTTTTAGCATCTCGTCTCACAAAGACGAGAAATAAACAAACAAAGAAAGTGTGTGTTCATGACCAACCTTGAAGACGTGTGGGGCCATGTGGTCAGTCATCTGAAGCACTTCCTTCAAATAAGTGCCCAGCTGCATGTGTGGATCTCCCCCCGTCATGGCAAGGAAACCCAGGGCCAGTTCGACTGTGGACAGGGCCTCACAAACATCACTGTAGGACTGCAGCTCCTTCACAAGGTCATACTGTGTCAAAGGCTGCAATGACTCCTTTGGATACACAATCACATGACAGCTTGTAACATGGATTAAAATGGTTAAAATATACCTCTGTATTGAAAACATGGATTTAATTAAATGTACGATTTTAAAAGTTGCATTTAAACAATATTAAGAGCATTTTGAGTACTGGACCTACATCTAACAATAACAAATCAGATGCAGATTTAAACATATTATGCTAATAAACATTTATAATTTAATAAATAACATAACTTACTTGTTGAACTTTGTCCTTAACATCTTTAAATATGATCTCATAATTTCTGTCCTGTCTGTTCACCAGTGTCGGAATACCCTAAAACACAAAGAAACACAAAACAAATAAATATAAATTTACTTATTTATCTACTCCACTGGTTGTCATACCTGAAGAACTCCTAAAAACTAAATCTGACAGACATCTTTCAGATCTTGTGGTGCTGTGACGTACATTGAGGGTGATGTGTGGTTTGCCCTGTAGAAAGCGGGTGAGGATCTGTTGCTGAATCTTGGGCAGGTCGTACTCTGCCAGGGTTTCCTGCCCACGCTCCATCCTATATTGGCAGTTGGACAGCACCAGTGGCAGCAGATCCCGCTCATACTCATAACGCATCACGTGCAGCTCCGTCAGGTCTGCTGGACTTACCATGTAACTGGAAGGAAACAGGACAGAGAACGATATGGAGAAATAGGGTGTCAAACTAGGAAACTGGGTGTGGTGGTTTCAATGTTGCTAAATGTATCCAATAGCTCACAGTGCTAGGGTTCTGAGTGTTTTTTTTCAGTGTGTTCAATGTGGTACCTAGGGTAACATAAGATTACATTTTATACTATAATATTACACCAAGTAATATAAGTCACCACTAACTCTTTAGTTACAGTTCAGAACCCTACCTTCAAAGTAAGTCTTTAGGTCTTTAGGCGTCATCAGGTGTTTTATCACCTGCGCATTGAACACGGTCCGATCATTGTGCTCAAGTCTGATTATTCATCAGATAGTAATAGTATTGCTAATAGTAATAGTACACCTATATAATCCACAAGCCACATGATTTAAAATGAAACACTTTTTTTTTTTAATTATTTTTAAATTGTTGGTCTGTTTAGTTTAGCTTATTTATAGCACAGTGACAACAGTGTGCAGTGACTGTACAAAAATGGTAAAACCAATATAAAAAACACCAATCAAAACTGCAAAATGGATAGACGTAATAGACAAAATACATTCAAAGAAACGAGTTAAGGATGACTCACATATTATAAGCCTTCTCTAAAAGGTAGGTTTTAAGTTTTGCTTTAAACGAAAAAATCTGCAAAGATTATCCTAATAGATAAAAGTAGCCTATTCCACAATTTGGGGGCTAACTATGGCAAAAGCCCGGTCTCCCTTTCTTTTTAATCGTGATCTGGGAACCTTCAACAGTTTCTGATTTGATGACCCTAAACATCTAGCAGATATGGTTACAAGTTCAGACAAAAAAATCTAAATGAAAAAAAAAAGTTATCCAACAACATCACCCATGAGAAAAAACGAATTGCCTCTTTAAACTTAAAATCTGTTTGTGTCACCTTTACCAGAAACAACTGCAAACAAACTTTTATGTTTTCTGATAACTACAAATCAGTCTTTTACAGCACAGTGGTGGAAATATATCTACTTTTTTATGCTGGTGAAAATACTAGCGTTCTAATAGCCTAAATTTGGCCATCACTGTATTGCTGTATACATGTGTTGCTGTATACATAAATTATTCTGAATTACTGACTTTCATTTACATCTGGAAGAGAATTACATTGTATTTTATCTACATATTTGTTACGCTTGCATCATAGGAATAAAAATTGGTTTAATCCATGCTTGCTAAGCTTCTGTCTCAGCATCTTCACAGGCCTCTTCCTTTGTGGCTGGTGGTGTTGTACTGGACTACCAAGTCAATAATGCTCCTCTTCCATTCAAAATAAAGTTGATTGTCCACCTGAATGATCTCAAACTTCGATTTAGAAAAATGTTTGGATGTTTACAGTAAATGACTGAAGTTCTGTACTGTCAAACCAAATCATAGTACAACAGATTATGGTTTTTTTGGCATAGTAACTCTCTTCTCCTCTCCTCATTCTCACATCCTCTCTGCTCATCTCTGTATCTGTTACACTTCTTCTCATCTTTTCTTTCATTTTCTCCCTTCTCTACCCACACCACCACCTTACAGACTTAATTTTTATTTATTTTATTTGTATTTATATTGGAAATATGTATATTATTATTATTATTTTGCATATTCATTCATGCTCTTTGTATACTTTCCCTTTTATTAGAACTCTAAAGCAATTTTGAAAAATGTGTAAACGATTAGGAAAACCGCATTTCCTGTGTTGAGTGTTTGATTAAGTGAATAGTTATCAGTTTATTAGCATGTTCATTTGATAAAATGACAAATGACAGAATGTAGTTTGTTGTGTTTGGACAAATGGTACATAAATGTTTGTGATTTGATTTCAACCCTTTTTCAGATATTTTAAAGTATTAGCTGGTTGCATTAACTATGTAACTTGTAAACACAAACGGTTTGTGCACATTGTTTTGAGAAAATTATTTGCATGATTTGTTGTATGAAATGAATGAAAACGTACAATCTGTTTAGGAAAATTACAAAGTGTTCAGCTCATTGTGTTAACTGTTTTGAGAACAGTGACCTGAGTTTGGAGAAATGTGTCAAATCGATTGAGAAAAACTGTAATACAGCAAAATAACTGGGTGTTTTTAAGGACACTGTCTTTAACAATATGCACATTTGTTAAAGATTGTTAAAGACAGTTAAGTTAAATCTCTGTAGTATAAACTGTATTCAAATGTGACATTACACAACTGATTTAGTTGATCAAACATACTATTTAGTTTTTTTGGTAGGGGCAGTGTACAACTGCACCAAATTCTTCTCTGAGAAGATGCTTTTCCTTACACTATAATCAAATATGTGACCCTGGACCACAAAACCAGTCTTAAGTCGCTGGGGTATATTTGTAGCAATAGCCAAAAATATATTGTATGGGTCAAAATTATAAATTTTTCTTTTATGCCAAGAATCATTAGGAAATTAGGTAAGGATCATGTTCCATGAAGATATTTTGTAAAATACCTGTTGTAAATATATCAAAACTTAATTTTTGATTAGTAATATGCTTTGCTAAGTGCTTCATTTGGACAACTTTAAAAGCGATTTTCTCAATATTTAGATTTTTTTTGCACCCTCAGATTCCATATTGATCGACAGTTGTATCTCGGCCAAATATTGTTCTATTCGAACAATCCGTACATCAATGGAAAGCTTATTCATTCAACTTTGAGATGATGTCTAAATCTCAACTTCGAAAAATTGACCCTTATGACTGGTTTTGTGGTCCATGGTCACATATATCTTTCCACCTGTAGCCCCTAATGGCCTGCTCACACTCTCTGTTTGTTCTGTTTCTATGAAGGTTAAAATTGCAAACAAAGATTAAATATAAAACTTAATTAGGTTGGTTTTATGTTAAGTTAGATTTAAGAAAAGAAATATGTTTGTAAAATGATATTTTATTGTTATGTTTTTTAAAAGATGTAAATAATCTTTAAACTTTTTAGATGGGTTTGAATCAGATTCAGTCAGGCGGTCAGTTTTCACCCAGATGGTGCATCTTACTCACTGACTCGGGTAAAACCCCTGACCTTGGGCAAATTGAGCTACGGGAACACTTTTTTTTTTTTTAAATAAGAAACCATATTTTTAGAACCCTTTGTCATAGACATATTCTGATCATTTCAAATGATAGAAAGACATTCCTGAAATTACTTTAGAACCTTTCATTATACTTAAGCCTCATTTTCCCTTATCTTGAGGATCACATACATAAAAAAAGTCTCATCTTACCCCACTCTCCTCTACAAGATGATTAATACTTTAGGTTATGGGTTTGCTGAACTCAACAACTCATAATCAGTGACTACTATATCAAACACTGCAAATGACATGGGACTAAATTTGCTAAATCTCTTACCCAGACTCCTCTCCGGTGTATCTTTCAACAGTGTAGATGAGGTCGTTGTGCAGAGTGATGAGGTAGCTGACAAGGGCAGTGGAGCACAGGCCCAGGCCGCTTCTTTGCGGCAACAGCACTTGTAGGTCTGCCTCCAGATCCAGATCCTCCCGAGTGTAATCGTCAGGCAGCTTTATCTCTCCTGACACAAACAGACCATCTCATGCATCACTCATCAAGTGGAAAAAAAAAATAGACATCTGTCGAAGACGAACTGCACAGTGGTCTAATGTGTAAAGAAAGTGGTCATGACAATGGAAAGATTAAGTCTTGAATGCTTGTGAATATCTGGATTTCTGCACTGCACACATTAACGAACAATTACAGACAAACACAATCTGATTAAACTAATAAATCACAAAGTTGTACTTACACATTTCTATTGAATACATTATTTAATCACTAACAGTATATGGTGGAGAAAGTAGCAATAGAATTTTCTACATTACTTATTTATGAATAACGTAATAGGTATTTAGCAGTGCTAAAAGCTTGTCCAGCTTTGTGCATCATTGTAATGTGTTTTTGAATATTTTAAGGATCTTTTTTTAAAAAAAAGAAAGATCACCTTTATTTGGTAACCAGGCTTTGTGTGCCTTAAAATAAAGGGCAGAGCACCCACACGTCCAATCTAATCTCCTTAACTGACTTTTAGCTTTTGGAGAAGTCGTAACACAGAGACACAGAACACAGAGTCGTAACACAACTTACAGTATCCAGCCGGCTCTGTCAGTGAACATTGTTTTCAAAAAAAGTTTGACAAGTACAGTGTTTTGAGTTGTTAGTTGTGTTACCAGTCAGACTGTATGTGTCTATAATTGTGACTTGAAGAAGATCAGACCACATTTTATGACTAATCCATGCAGAAATCCAGTTATTTTCAAAGGGCTCACAAATTTATGCTTGCCATTGTAGGTAGGAGTTGGTTTACCTGTGGTAGCCAGAGATACTCTGATTTGGTTCCAAGTTGATATAAAGATTTTTATGCGCTTTTCATACCATGCAGTGAGTGAAGCTGTTGAATAAAAACATGGCATAATAACTGTTTGCAATGAAAATAAACTTTACTAATAGAGAAATGGCATATGCTTGCATGACTGCTGAACACTGCTGAAATGAGCAAATCAACCATCAACAAGCTTACTGAAATTATTAACAAGAAGTCAATTAAGATCTCCATACTGACTCAACATTTTCCATGGCAAATCATCTCTATTACGTGGGTACCTGCTTTCTGATTTTGTAGGAACTCTCCAATGGTGTTGTAGTTTAGCTCTGTCATGTTTTGAAACTTCTTTACCAAATCCCTCTGGAGAACCAAGATGTCTGGAAGGAATCGCACCAGCCGTAGCTCTGCTTCCTGAAATATACAGCTTTGAGTCAAGTCAAGTCACCTTTATTTATATAGTGCAATACAGTAACAATACAGATTGTGTCCAAAGCAGCTTTACAGTATTAAATAGGAAAATAGTGTATCAATAATGAAAAAAGAACAGCAAAACTCAATTTTTTGTTAAAGGCAGTTTATCATTAAATTCAGTGATGTCATCATCCAGCTCAGTTCAGTTCAAACAGTATCTTTGCAATCAAGTCGACAATATCATTTCAAATACAGATTTGATCCACTCTGTGTCAGATAAACCCACCACTAATCAGCATGTTGAAACAAAATAAACTATAGCTGCTCCCTCATATGTCAATATAACTAACATCAAAGTCAACCAGACTAAGCTAATAGGCAAAGGACTGTCTACACAACATAAACAATCTGTCCAGAAAGCATAAAGCATAAAGCATAAACTGGTAACAATCAGAGGTGCTGCTGCTGAACACAAGTAATGAGAATCACTCTGGTTGATAAAAATATCTTACCCTCTGAAGGAACCTCCAGAGCACTGGCAAGGTGTCCCGGCCGCTGTTTTGCTCCACAATGTGGGTCAGACTCAACATTGAGACCTTTTTCCTGCAGCTCCAGATGGATGAATTATGAATGAGGGAGTTCTGGGGCAGAGAGCGAAGGAAAAGCCCTGGTTCCCCAAATGTCAACTTCATCACTGGATTAGAAGACACTCGCTCATCTTCTCTAATGAAGGTGCTGACTTCCTTTAGCTGATGTTCCAAAACCTGAGAGAAAGTTCAAAGAATGGAAAGTAATAATCAGCTAATCTAAGGTTTATGAGAAGCACTCTACTACTGAGGTCATTAATGCAACAATTAATCAACAGCTCTTAATCAACCATTCAGATTTTGCTTTTATGTTAGATCCAGTGTTATCAAACAACTACTCAACATTAAAAAATGTTTTTAACTGTTAATAAATGTGTCAATCCATTTCAGATGCAATGAAACAGGAGGGAAATAAATGGAAAAAAAATTATCAGCTAGATAAACTAAGACACAGAGCACTTGCATAATTCATTCTGGGCTCTGTGATGTACTAAAAGAAAAAGATGACATGTTCACCTTTAGCTGATGTGTGATGACATCAGTATTCATGGCATTTTCCCATCCATTTCTTGCACCTTTAGTGGAAAGGTTTGGATCATAAGGAACAGGCCCTGTTTAGAAAAAAAACAAAAAAAAAAACGTTATATTTCTTGAATTTCTGAGACAGGAGATCAATATGGCAAGTGACAAATGTCAAGTGAGGCGTGAGACTCTTACACTGGCTGGTCTGATGGGGATCCAGTAGACTGTGGATGATCAAATGGATTGTACTGACTGTATCATCCAGTCCTTTGCCTAGAGCTCTGCTCAGCTGGTCCATGTCTTTTAAAAGATGGGCCATCAGGAATGAGCCAGGATCCAGCACAGCAGGCTTGATGATCTGCCTGACACTCTTAAGAGAAACATGCAAGAAAATGGGATAAATATATATAAAAAAAATACGGTCACACTTTATTTTAAGGTCTAGTTCCGCTATTAACAAACCATTAACTACTGCTTTGCCTCAATAAACTCCTAATTTGCTGCTTATTAATAGTTTGTAAGGTAGTTGTAGGATTAGGGATGTAGAACATCATCATGCAGAATAGGTGCTTTATAAACAAATAATACTAATAATAATAATACTAATAAACAGCCAATATGTAAATAATAGGCGTGCTAAGTAACTTGTTAAAAGTGAGAACTGTTTCCTACACTAAAGTGTTACCAAAAATACATATAATGAACTATATATATACACACACACACCTGTGGGTTGTTTTGAGCTCCCAGCAGCATGGACATGTGTGTGAGCAGTCTGAGAAGAGTAAAGGGGGCAGGTGACATATTCTTAGTGTCCTGCATGTCAGGTTGGTCACGACGCTGTGCATCACCCAGAATGTGTCCTGACTGAGTACGGTCCCCTCTGCAAAGAGGAACAATTGCCTCATTGATTAAAACAATTAAACAATTAAAACAATGAACACTAAAGCAAATCTACAATATCAATTCAATGGAGGCATATTGACCATTAAAAAAAAAAAAAACATACCAACCACACCTGTACAAATCATTACTAAAGTTAATAAATTGCTAAATTTAAAATCAAGAAAAAACATAGTCAAAACTGGTTCAACAGGCAGTCATTTATGTAAGGAGCGACACGTAAGAATGTATAATATGCAAGTAAATACTGCAAAATAAACCCAAAAATGCTAATTTAGTATAGTTCAATAAAACTTTAGCATAAAGATTTCTGTTAAGATTTCTGTTTTGCATTACTTATGCAATATTTTACCTGGAATAAAACTTTACAACATTTATTAATGTCTTTATATAAATGCATTTTTAACTTTTAAGGCATAAAAGAGAAAAAAAACAAGCATTCACTGCAAGAGTAACTCACTGTATCTGCATGGCTTGGAAGCCTTGAACAGGATTGTGGTTGATGCCACCTATTTGTGCATTACAGTCTGGACAGCGACCAACCTCCATGGGTCGACCACACTGGACAGATAAATGAAGAAAATATTTTCTTAATTTTAAGGAGAAAAAAAAAGAAAAAAACTACTCTAATTCTGCACTTTGTGACTATTAATATATAGTTAATGCAGAGTTAAGCCAAATCATAGGAATTAAGTCACATGACCATACCTCACCAACAGTGCATGGATGGCCATTAGGACAGACTGTCAAACACAAATGGACACCAGAGATTAGAAAATGATGGGGGGGAAAAATACACTTATTACTGTTCTTGCCGTTATTTACTCAATATAACAGAAAATTATGTTATGCAAGTCCCAGGCAACCAATGTCAAATGTATTATCCTACACACTTGAAATTCTGATAATGCAGTTCTGTTTAATTATCACTGCATTAACATTAGATAGAACAGGGTAACATGATTTAACATGGCATTTCAGGTCAGATATTAATCACTGGGTTTACAGGTGCACTACATTTTTACAGGTCTTTAATTTTGCATGACACTGGCAAATTCTATAGCAGCACCAATAAACAGAATCCACTCACAATACCACTGAAGTTGTCCCATGGCCTGCTGGGCAACAGTTAACATGTCATCAGGCATCGTTGGTATGAATGAAGCCTGTGTGGAGAACATGATAGAAATATCACACTTAATCACATTTCAGTCACCATGTAAAGCGTGAACGGTTCATACCATCATGTTGTTTGGGGACAGTGCCAGCCGCTGCAGTGGCTGCAGTAAAGAAAGATTCCCACACAGCAGGACTGCAGCCATGTGAACTGTGACCTCTACCAGCACAAATTCTCTGCCTGATATCTGTGGTTGTACACGCAGGGCATGCAGATTATTTTTCACCAGCGCTTGAGCAAATGCTCTCATTTCATTATTGACGAAGATGTCCGAGCTTCTGATAAAATCTTCAAGGCCATCACATTGCTACAGAAAACATCATGAATATCAGACAGTAAATATACATTTATCAAAACATCCATAGAATACAGACAAATGTATGTATGTATATGTCATGTAGCATATGTTTGAGCTTTTACCTCAGGTTTAGGGTGCATGTTGGGGTTTCCACTTCTATACAGAGAGGTGACTTCTCTGAACAAAGCCAGTAGCAAATAAACTGCTTTCTTCATGGGTGTGCAGTTGCAATTCTTCAGACAAAGATGTTTTGAAAGACATTGCAAACTAGTTAGGACAGCTAAAGCAGTTAAACAAAACTGAGCAATTTTAAGAGAAATGGCAAGTATTTAATTGCATATTTTAAGCATTTAATTACAGTGTTCATGTAGTGGAAATGATACAGTCAAACCAAAATGTATTCAGACACCTGCAACATTTCTCATATTTTCATAGTTTATTTGCTATAGTTTAGAAAATGGTAATAAAATATGACGAACTTAAGAGTTAAACTGTGTCAGAACAAATTCATCTTAAATCAGATAACTTTGATAGAAAGGTATGTATATATATATATATATATATATATATAAGCGTCAAAAATGTATTTTTGTGACTGAACTGAATTTCTGTTAATGGTCACATGTAGGGTAAGAAATGAACTCTTCCATTAAGGAGCAATATAACCAGGGGTACACATAAGTTTTTCAGCCTGGTTTAGTTTTTAAAAAATAAAATAATAAACAAAATAAAAAAGTGTGTTAATATTATTATAAGGGAGTTAAATAAACCTCACAGTTTTTCATTTTGCTTTTAAAAAGATGGCAGCACGTAGCCTAGATTTATGCTTTCATTTGGAATAGAAACTTGAATAGAAACTGATAATATCTTATACATTATTACAGTTTGTCTGTCCAAAATGGTAATTGTGCATTAACATCTGTCAACCATGTAGGTATGCAAATAAGCAGTCTGAATTTATTTACACAGCAATTTTTGTTTTTATTTTGGTCGTGCATGCAAACCTGCGTACCACTTATGTGCACCCCTGAATATAATAATTTTTATAATTACCTTATTAATTAATACTATTGACAGTTACCATTAAAATGATCAACATCAACAATCAGCCATCATTACATTGCTATAGTCTAAGTAACCTAATGTTAGTGTAATCTGTTAACAACGCACATCATAAACCTGTCTTTTTAGGCAAGAACCAGTTAATGGGTTTCATGTCATGAAATGTTTTTAATAAGACGAAAACTGTATTTAAAGTAGAAGTATACTTCCAGAACAAAGATTTACAGATAATATACTCACATCCAACATGTCTTTCTCTTTTCAGTTTAGTAAAGAAATTATGTTTTTTTCAGGATTTCTCTCCATATAGTGGACTTCTGTGGTGCCCCCGAGTTCCAAACTTCCAAAATTAAGTTTATGAAATGCAGCTTCAAAAGGCTCTAAACGATCACAGCCCAGGATGAAGGGTCTTATCTAGTGAAACAATTTCCTATTTTCTAAAAGATTTACAATTTATATACTATTTAAACTCAAATGCTCATCTTGTCCAGCTCTGCGTGAGCTCCATGTATTCTGATTCATGGAAGTTAGGGTAGTTCGAAAAACTCCCATCTCATTTTATTCTCCAACTTCAAAATCATCCTACATTACTGTTTTACCTTCTTTTGTAAGATGCATTTGATCTTCTTTGCAAGTACACTTTGTAAACACTGTGTCGGTACTTCTGCAGCGATGTAGCATGATCTTGAAGTTGGAGGAGAAAATAAGCATCAAGACATGAACATCTTGGATGACAAGGGGGTTTTTGTTCTGGAAGTAAACTAATCCTTTAACGTGATCAGTTTAATGAAAAACCATTGTAAGTTAAACCTATTAATTGTAATGATTTAATTTCCATGGTTATTGAAACAATGAATAAATTATACAGAGAAAGTAAGCAAAGAACACAGTATCAACAGAGCTTTTTTAAACTCTGAAACAGTTAAATTTGGCTCGCAAAATCAAAAATTGCACAAAGTAGGTTTAGAAGTAAGCTTAAAGTAAAGGGATAGAAAAATATAGTTTGCACAGTATAAAAACCATGGAGGTTTTGGAATGTCCCCACAAAAAATGGAAACCTGTGTTTGAGTGTGCATTTAAAGGAGTAAACAAATACCTTAATAGCTTCCTGTATTCCGTTCATGTTGCAATCTAGCATGGCTTTGGCTACTGCATCTCGAATAGTTTTGTAGTCTATTCCACATGCTAGATACTGGTCAATTTGACTGTCATCCTGATTCTGAGAGAAATAAACTTAGCAGTTAAAGTTAAAATACTTGTCACTCATGTCAGGATTATGAAGTTAATTTAACTAAAACCCACCAACTCAAGAATCTCCTGAGGAAACAGCCACTTGAACCCCTCCTGTGGCAGAAGTTTCTGGACATATTCAACCCCATGAAGACCGCAGATCTTTCTAATTAGGTAAACTCTGTACCAGTCATTCCTGCTTTGGCTGCACAGATCAACCACACTGTCCAAAAACAGTGGGATAAAAGCTGAATGAGCATCATGTACACCTAAAATGAGGAAAACAATATCAAAAATAAAAAAAATTCAGTTTGTTTTTGGGTGAATCTCATAAAAACATTCTAGTGTAATAGTTCATATTTCATAAACTGGGGAGAAATACAGAAAATATTGCAAAAAATATTGCAATGCAAAAAAATTAAGTTCTAAAATAAAATTTGTTTTCTTTGTGCAAAGTTTTTTTTTTTTCAATATCTGAAATGTATTTGGACATGTTCTGTCAGGTTTCATTATATCATGTCACACACTAAAGAACAAGCACTAAAGACTTTTTAAAATTACCAGCACTTGTCACTCTATTGACTAGCAGGTCAGCAGCCAAATCCATGCACAGTCGAACTCTGGCCATGCACTGCAGGTGCTCTATGGAGGCAGTGTGTGCAGACACAGCTTCAGAGTGAAGGAACTCCAGCAGAAAACGAGTTTCCTCCTGTAAACAGGCCTGCTGCTCTGCCACAGAATGCCACTGTGTCCGATCATACATAGAGTCCTGCAGACATGAGGAACATACAGTATTGTTCGTTTAACTTTTGTTTAAATTTTAAACATATAGCACAAAAGGGTATTTTAACACTAATTCTTGAGAAAGTAATAAAAAAAAAAGAATTTTACTGAAATGAAGAGTAAGTTAAGATGTTCTGCTTCAGCAGAAAAGTATAAATTAGCCTTAATCAGCATGCCAAAAATACTCCATTATCATAAACAATTAAAACTAAATCGTAAAACATGGCAGGTGAACGTGAGTTGGTCAGGGCAGTGATACACACACCTCCAAACAGTTTATGTACAAGGAATAAAGCTCGGTCTTATCAGTCTCCTCAATGATGTTGCTTTGCTCAACTTCTGTCAGATGCTGCTGAAGATAGTGCTTGACATCATCAAAGCTGAAAGGAAAAAAAAAAAAAAAAAAAAAATATTATATCCATTAAATTTAAGAAGAGCATGCTAAGAGCTGTTAGAAGCCCTGCACCCACCTGTACTTGAGCAGGAGTTTCAGCACGACTGAACGCACCACTGGATTTTTATCGACAGAGTCATCAAAGGGAGAAAGGGCCTTAGTCAAGAACCTCCGGTCTCGCCCTGAGAGGATGAGGAACAACGTTCTGGTCATTTACTCATTGTAATCAAAATCTAGACCTCCACATATATACTTAATAAACAGACATACCTTTGATCTGAGGAATTGAGCAGGACTCTACCATCAGGAGGGACAACAGGTGGAGAATGATGTCTCTGCTGGGAGGAGTGTCGTCCTTGAAGCACACAGTAGTGACCAGATCAATGAAGAAAGCATTGCACCGCATTCTGAACAATGAATTTTGACTGATAAGATCCCTAATGAACAAAATAAACACATAGATATTAGACTGATAGACAGAGACAGACAGACAGATAAACAGAGAGATAAAGCACAACTATTCATCCCAAACAATTAGCAGATTACCGTATTTCATCAGACGCCTTAAGCTCAAAGCCATCAGGCACTTCCTGTACACACAGAGGGCAGTGCATCTGGCCAGGCACCAGCCACTGTTTAATACAGGTTAGGCAGTAGATGTGGTCACAGGGCAGACTCAAAGGGTCCTGAGGGTCTCCCATGCACACTGGACAAGGCTGAATGCCAAACCTGTGAAAAATTACCAAAATCCTTTAGAAACCTCTTACTAAACCCTTTGAATTGAGAAATATAACTTAATAAAAAAAAAATTCATACCTGAAAATGCTTTGAGATGCTCCATCTTTGCAGGCTTTGAGTATGGTGATCACTGCCTCAAACGGCTGCCTCTTTTTGAGGTTCGAGCCCCGCTCTAAGACCTTTAGCAAAGAGATGAGTGCTGATAAGCAGAAATGAAATTGTTCAAGAAATCATTTTTCAGAAAAATGGACAGAGTCAACTCACTTGTGCTAGGCGTCGAGTGTGTTCCAGAACTAGTGGCCTGAGTTTCAACCTCACATCTCCAACACCCAGCAGCATGTGCTCCACAAACAAGGCCAGAGAGCAAATGCGTTGCCAGCCATGTCTGAATATTAATAATACAATGGTGTAATTGACAATAAATGATAATATTGATAACTGAAATTAGAGTTGGATTGAAGCAAGCACTGGGGACAGGGTTGTGTGCCATTCAGGTCTGAATTGAATTGAGTTTGAGAATTTAAAAATTACTTTACTGTCTGTATTAAACAGGACACAAAAAAAAATTGTAATTCAAATGTGAATCAATGGAGGAATTAAAATATAAATAAAAATTCAGAATAGAACAGAGCAAAAATCATACACACAAGCTCACACAACTTTACAGCAGCTATAGGTTAGACCTGCTTTTTCAATAACTTAACTGCAATCACATCAATGCAATTCAATAGTAAGCAGGACTTCTCAACCTAGATATACAGTACAATTTGGCGCCGCGACTCAAGGACCTTTCCCGATCGCGCCCCCCATCTCTCTCCCACTTTGCTTCCTGTCCTCTCATTCTAAAAGTGCCATTTCTACACCTGGAAAAATCATGTTAATTAATAAAACCTTAAAATTCCATGGACATTTTATGATGAATACAGACATTTCCAATTATGATCTAAAACATTTTGAGTAGAAACTGAGTAAAACAGATTTTAAAATCCATTTGCTTAACCCTTATCAAGTAAACTAAGAATGACTGGAAAAAGCATGGACATTAATTGGTTAAAACGAGTGGGAATCCTAAAGAAAATTCATCTCTTAAAATGTCTGGAAAGTCTAGAGGCGTATTCAATGCAAAAAACGTTTCATTATAGGAGATATACCATGTAACAAGTTATGGAAAATATTATCCAACAATGACCTTGAATATTATTACAGACAATCTGCCCAAGCCCAACAGGGCCCAACTTATTTACACCCCTTGGGCCAGGCTTTGGGCCAATAACCTGAACGTCACAGCTCACACGTGGGCCTGGAATCAGGCCAGCTTTAGGCTTCTCCTTCTTTTTATATTTTATACATAATTAAAGGTGATGGAAAAGATGTGCTGCACTAGTGGAAAAAACATGAGACCATGCTACCTTGACTGTCAAGATTGGGCGCACACAGTGTTTAGTGTCTCTGCCAGCAGCAGAAACAGTGAGTGTGCCTTTAGCACAGCTAGAAGAGTTGAGAAGAAAAGAAAATTGTCCCCAACTAAAGATTTTTCTAGTCGACTAGTCATACATTTAAGCCATTAGTTGACTAATTGCACGTTTATTTAATTACTTAAATACTAAACCATATTGAACCTTTAATATATAAGCTAGCTAGTCTGTTCCGTGCTTATAAAGCTTGTTTTGTTTTAAATTAAATATTCCACTTATGATAAGACAATCATTTTTAGAGCTCATAACTTACTGGATGTGGGTGACCATCTGTTTGCTTTTCTCTCCATAGTGACGTAGGCTCTCCTCACAGCAGACCAGTTCAATTGGCACTAGTAGCTTTTTTACACGTCTAAGCCAGGCCAGACTCTGAACATCTCCATCTAAAGTCTGGGGCTCCAGGTATTCAATACAGGCCACAGCAGCATACATATCTAACACCTGAGAAACAGAAAAGTGGTCAGAGGGAAGTAAATAATATCTGCAATACACTGTAATAAATATTTTCATGCCAACTCCGGTAGCAGAAGAGTGTTGAAAGCAATTACCAATTCAGTGCCCTCTATGGCACATCTGTTATCAGTTAGCATGTGAGCAATTTGAGGCTCTATACTGATCATCCTGTAGAGGTTCTGTATTCGGTTCTTGAAATGATGGTAGGCAGCATGAACCCAGGCCAGTGAAATGACTTCACTCTCATGTGCTTCTTGACCACCTCTAAGCTCATGTACAGCACAAGTAAGGGCTCCACGTAAGAGCTACAGAAAAAGGTAAAAACACCACATGAATAGTGCTTGGATCTGCAAATGATGGGTAGAAATCTAGCCTCTCAAAAAAGATATCTAGCCTCCTTTGTTTCTCACCTTGAGATCAACCTCTGATGTTACATTCATGGTCATGGAGATGAAATCCTGGAGATACCTGTGGAAAAACTCCATCTGCGTCTCTTGGGTTGCTTCAGAGATGTACCTGCCCAAGGGGGTCTTCCAAAAGAACTCTTCAAATTGTTTTATAGTGTGACCTGTTGAAAAAAAATGTAAATACAGCATCTATTTTTTACATTTTCCTTTGTAAAAAAAAAAAAAAAGGAAGTTAAAGGAAAGTTACAAAAAAGTTAGAGGAAAACGAAAAAGAGAACTCTTTAAGAGAACTAACCTGATTTAAGAATGACTGCTCATTAAAAAAAAAAAAAAAAGCAAAGGAAAAAAATGTGTAAAATACCTTCTCGCTGCAAAACATGCACCCAAAGTTCCTCGAGACAATCTTTAATCCTCCAGCTGAAAGGTAAGGTGCAACCCATGTTCCTGTCGACTGCAATGTAGTTCTGAACCAAGATTGTCTTAGTCTCTGAGCTATAAAACATAATGTTTTCTGTTAAAACAATGACATTCTGCTAATGTAGATGTGAATGCTTAGAAAACACAGTTATTGTATAATTTACATAACATGCTCTTGCTTTTCATTTGTAGGGACAGTTAGTGTTACCATAACGTTCATTGCCATTTATGTTATCATTTGGTTAGCTAGCTATGAACCAGCTGAGAATGCTTAGAAATGACCTTAAAAAAAAAAATTAACTGAGCAGCAATGCTGAGAATGCAATGCGTATCTCTTTGCATTAAGAATTCCTGTCAGACACAAAGTACAATCAACCTTGTGGAACTAGGATGTTTTGGACCCCAATGGCTTACAAAACGCATCATGAAATCAAATAATTACATACTTGCTTTCCACTCTTGTGTAAGGAACATTTAGTAACTTGAAGTCTCCGAAAATGTCCAACCACAGTTTCTTCAAAGGTTTTTCAGAGTTTCTATCCAGCAAGAGGTCTAGATTGCAGTCACGGTCAAGAACTGAAACAAGCTGTGCCAAAAAGGGAGTTACTATAGCTTGAACTCGCCTCCACAGGGCATGCCTAAAAAACAGAAATTATTGAAAGTAGAGATGAAGAGAGAGCAGAGGGTACAGGACAGAAGACAGAATATTTAGAAGGTACAGGGTTTTACAAAGAGCCAATAAGGGCTAGTCAAGCTAATGACATTCCATGTGAACATCTGAAAGGCTGCAATGCAACATACTGTGCAATTTACACTCTTTCTCTTACACTTACCTAAAAGTCCCACCTTCTTGCAATGCATCAGTATTTAGTGCTTCCTTTGAGACCCAGCTCTTGGCAGAGATTGTGTTTTCATCATGAGTCATCAACAGAAAATGAAGTCGCTTCTTTAAAGTTTTCAGAAATTCAGCTGGTAACATAAATACCTAAGTATCAGTAATCCCTCATAAGACAGTTAATGAAAGTTACAGTATAAAGAATTACGCCACACTTTATTTTAAGGTCCAATTCTCTCTATTAACAAACCATCAACTATGACTTTTGCCTCAATAAACCACTATTTTGCTGCTTATTATTAGTAGTAAGGTAGTTGTTAAATTTGAGTATTGGGTAGGATAAGGGATATAGAATATGCTCATTGCTCATGCAGAATATGTGCTTTATAAGTACTAATAAATAGCCAATGAATAGGCAAATAGGCATGTGAATAGGCATGCTAATAAGCAACTACTTAATAGTGAGAATTGTTCCATATACTAAAGTGATACCAGAATTACAATAGAAACTGTTCTCTCACCATGTAGAGTCTGGTTGTCAGCCAAGAGCATTAGCAGAATCTCTACTCTCTTGGTGCTACGGGTGCTTGCCTCTGTCTGATCTCTTAGCATACCCACTGCACTCTGAACACAGCTTCGCACTAGTGCTGTGGTGTCCAAAACATACTTCCAGCCCTGAAGAGCACAAGAAATATAACTACATTTTCACTTACTGGGTCTTCCTAGAAGTGTACTGAACATAACAGGTTGGCAATAGTCTCACAAAAATACTGAAAATATAGTGCTGTTGCTGAGTTAGTGGCTCACAGTATTGTCGTCTAACTCCATCATTTCTTCTTCTTCCACGTACATCTCCTGAACCTCCATAGCTGCAAGCATTAAAATAATTTGAATTTTTTGAGAATATGGATCATTCCTTTAAAGGTAACTCTCAATATTTAAAAAAAAAAAAATTTACATCACCTTCAGGCTCATCTGCTTTCTCTTCAAACAGCTGGCTAATAGTCAGACACTGCAAGGCTTTTATATCAGAGACAATATCTTTCGATCTTCTGAGGTCATCAATGTGAACTGACTTCCATGGCCCTTATAAATAAAGTTTAGAGATGAGATTTTCGCTAAAACAAACAGTGTTTCGTTTAGTTTAACTTTATTGTCCGTTCTGCTTGTCACAGAGTGGAAATTTGTATTTGACACTGGTGACATAAATACACCCACATTAATACTTAAAAACACAGCGCACATTAACAGCACAACATATAATTACACAAGTTTTAACCCAAATATTCCTTACACATTACAAATCATCAATTGAATTCATTAAATTATTTTAAACACTGGACTACCAACCACTCTCTCGCATTTCCTTTAAATAATAATCCGATTTAAAATAACAACTGCCATTGGAACAAATGATTTTTAATAAGCATTTCTTCTGGCCAGAGGAATTTTAAGCCAATGCCGTGATGGAAGCAATTCAAAGTAGAGTGGAGAGGATCAGTATGATCTTTAAAAATCACAATTGCTGTTCTTCCATAAAATAATCAAATAAGACCTGAAGATCCAATAACAATGTTGGTCATTGATGAAATCAAATTTATCTTACCGCCATTAAATCCAATGTAGGAAGTTCCACCGTCCATTCTGGGTAGTTTGGTTATGAAGTACACAAAAATCTTTAGATTGTCCTCTTTCCTGAATTTGTTGATTTCATTGATAGATGAATACCTGGAAATATATTTTCAGTTCAAATTACGCTGCTTTGCATTTATTGAACAAGCAAAATATGCCACCAACCATATTTAACTCACTTTGCAGATGCAAGGACATTTAATCTTTGGGAGCCTTCATCAAAATCGGTTTGGATGACAAGTATCTTGTCCCCGGTGGTGTTTTCCAAATAATTCCTGAAAACAGAGAAAAGGGTTTTAATTCATTTAATTAAGAACATATGTGCTTTTTTGTTGTGATGTGACAAGATGTAGTGATGTTGTGAGCACAATACTTGATTTTCTTGAGGAATGAGTGTTCCGTGTCAAACTGCTGTAGCGAGAGGAGCTCTATGTTTTGAACTACATTCTGTAGCTGTTCAGTTTCTGCAGCGGTCAGAAGCCTTGAGAATGTAGTCACCTAAAGGATTAGAAAAAAAGTGTAACATTATTTTAAGGTTCAATTCTCACTATTAACTAG
>JAHKKF010535735.1:27504-94429 GCA_019740295.1 Labeo calbasu | reverse complement strand
TGGATGGATGGATGGATGGATGGATGGATGATGGATGGATGGGTATGGGAGTACATTTTTGAGTTTTAATATTTGGGACAGAGTCATTAGTTTGGAACTATTTTTGATTGGCCAATGGGCTAGTTATGGTTAGCAAACCTGGCAGCCTTGAGTACAAGCTTGATTTGGATGCAGGTTTTGTTTTATCCTCAGAGGGAATCTTATAATCTGGAGTGAATTTGCAGGCTGTTATGCCCTATGCAGGCAGTGTGCACACATGCTGAGAAGAGTCACATTTGATCCAAGTCCTAACAGCTATCTTAGCAACCCAAACCTCCTGCTGGCCAATGTGCTTATACAGAAAACATCCAATAGTGAACAAATGACTAAAAGGTCCAACATTTTTCTTCAACTTTTTTTTTTTATGAGGTCTGAGAAAGTGCAAGAGAGTGTATTCATAGATGCAGATATCAGAACGCCTCTGTCGATATTACGTGGTGAGAACGAACTGCTCAAACTCCACAGAGACTGAGAGTTTCAGCGGGACTTTCTATAGAAAAGGAAAAGAGATCATGTCATTTATAAATATCCTGCTCAGCTCCTGCAGAGCTGTAGTGAACGAGAAGTAGAGACACTGGGAGGAGGATGTGCTTCCTGTGGTCCTGGGGTGGTGAGCGAGTGCAGTGGGACTAAGTGTAGATAAACAGCAGCTGTGGGGCATCACTATGTGATGTTCACACTATATTGTTATTCCCATTGTCTGTCTTTTCTCTGTTTTCACTAATACTCTAAGGCACAGAAACTGAGAAAATATTATATTAAGATTCTTGCCTTGAGATATCAGTATCTATTGCCACTGCAATCCTAGAAGCATAGACATACACGCACTCAAAGGCTGTTAAAAAGAATGAGTGTCGTCACAATGTAACAACATCAATGAAAACAGCAACCAAGCTTTTGAGTTTCGGAAACAGTCATTAATACTGCAATCCCATTTTTGTGCCCTGTGTGTAAGAGGTCCAGAGAAGGAAATGCTACAGCCTACACAAATCAAACAGTGTGGGAGTGGGAACTACAGCGTGACAGCATGATGAAGATGGGTCATATGCTTACAGTCTTAGGACTTCAACACGCTTCTCCTACTTAACACAGTCTCATCAAAATGGAGCTCATTATCTGTAATGCAGTACAGCAACACATTCCGCTGAGTGTTCCCACTCACCAATGACTCTTTTAAGTTTTAAAGTGGACAGCAATCTGCTGCAGAAAATGATGGTAAATTATACACTTTCTTTCATGCATGTCATATGACAGGCTTCAGGCAATAAAGGCACCAAAATTAAGAAATGTAAGATACTGCTGCACAAGTAACTTATATAATAAGCTGTAGCAAATCCATACAGGTGGAGCTGGGGAGGTAGAGGGTTTTAGAGGTAATCTGAAAGTGTGCTGCAAAAAGCTCTAGTGATTGTTAACGAGCCATTTAAATGTAAAGCAGTAAGCTCATTGGCTATGTATGCAACATCAACCAATGCTGTAAGTATCATCAGTTTGCATTAATGACCCATCAGCCTGTGCCATCTAGTTTCATGACAGAACTTGGTATTTCTTGCGAAAGTGCATAATTTAAAGTCTACTGAAGTCAGTGTTCTCTGCTCGCTTTCTTTATATACTCAGTTTCAATAACTGTTTTGTTTCTGTTCATGAACATGTCAGGTTTTCAGTCACTTATGTGTTGTAATTTCACCTCTTGACCTCTATGAGTTCATCAAAACAAAGACTGCTTATCAGCACTGTCTGTTCATGAAGACAATGTGGGGATGTGACACGTTTCAGGATGGTGAACACATTCCACACAAGATAATACAATTGCCTTATGATACAATTTCACACGGATCTGACATAAGTAGTTCTGATCTGCTCAGTTCCTTTATAAGACATTTTAAGGATGTCAGTAGGTATTTCTATTCAAGAAAAAAAAATTACAATTTATTTATGAATAGTAGTCAATCATTTTCATGACATCTTTAGCTATTAAATCTTGTCAACCTGAAGTAAGTAATGTAATATTCCAAAATTTGCATAAAAACAAATGGATGGACTTCATGATCATTTGCAAGCCCATGCAGAATCTGAAGTGGCACACAAACTGGAACCTGTCAATCTCCTCATCTTTAGCACATTTATTAAATATTATGGCTAATTTTGTGGTTTCAGCTATTAATAATAGTCTAGTACTCTCAGCTCAGTTTAACACATTTTCTCTTTTTTAAATCCATTTCACAGATTCCACTTCCTCCACAAAATTAGCACAGAAATTAAAAAAAAAAAAAAAAGACAGCAGATTCCATCTGGACTTGGTCATAAGAGAGAAAGCACAATGAGAACATTATGAAAATGTTTTTAATACTCCAGGCTGAAGTAAACAATACCTACAAGTTGTTTGAGGTTATTGCCGCTTAAAAGGAAAACGAGAGCAGCTTTCTTTGAGAGCAGAAAGAAAGAGAGAGGTCAGCTGAGCGCTGTGAAGGTTCACATTCCTTCCCAGCATTCCCTGGCCTTCAGCAGTGTTTTTTGAAGTGATATGCCAAAAACTCAAGCCTTTTATTTTCTTAGAAAATGCATCAGTGAGAAAGTGCAGAGGAGCAAAAAAGCGTGCATGTGTGTGTTTAAGAGCAATGTTGGACTTTCACAACGGCATTGGCTTGCTATTCCGGCAAGAATGATCAATATTATTATAAACACCAGCCAGAACATGATAATACATGATCAAACAAATCAAATCAATTCTATATCAAAGTTATACACTCTCTATTGCAATAAGGGCAACAAAAACCAGCTTGGATGGAGAAATCAAGAGTGGAAAATTTGGGCTGGATAGAAAGCAAACTTGGCATGAGAAATGCATTACGTGTATTACAGGCCTCAGGTAGAAAGTCTATGTTGTGGAAGGCAATTTAAAGAGGCATGAATCTAACCCCATGTGATCCTGGACTTACGGCAGCCCAGACTTCCTTCAGGCAGTTTTCAGAGCGCTTAGCTCATGCTTCCAGCCTCCAATTAATCAAACTTCATGGACGAAACAAATCCCACACAACAAAACAGAGCTGGAGGATTCAGAGAAAGATACAGAAGGACAAAAGAGAATGTGCAAAAATGAGAAACTAACAGAAGCATAAAGTGGACTCTAGAGAGGATGTCTGAGAAAAAAAAGAGAGGCAATGTTGTGGATATTTTCAGAGCAAAACAAAAGGCACCGCTTGACACGGCCTGAGGCCTAAACAGACAGATCGCCAGGTGGAGACCCACTGACACAGATTTCAGCTGCATTGCTATCTATGCAGGATCAGAAAGCTCTCGCATTTCAGCAAAAATATCTTAATTCGTGTTCCAAAGATGAACAAAGGTCTTGTGGGTTTGGAATGACATGAGGGAGAGTAATTATTGACAGAATTTTCATTTTTGGGTGAACTATCCCTTTAAAGAAAGAGTTGACCCAAAAATGAACAATCATCCAGTTGACACTAACTGACTTTTTCAAGAGCTCAAATCCATACATGATTCTAAAATAGGTCACATGACGTAGGACACACACATACATGTGTGCATTGTGGAGAAACAGAAATCTGTCAATAAAGGAAATTGATTTCTTCTGCTGATGACGTCAATGACACAAATAACAAACACTACAGATAAGCACATATGGAAAAAACATATGGAGCGGCAAATTGTCAGAAACATTAGACTATGCAAATATCTTAAATAATGATTTTTGTTAAACTATAATTTAAGTCAAATTTGCAAACAACCAACTTTCTCATGGGACATCTTAAAATAGATCAGATTTTAACCTTTTGACATCCACTGGTATGTCTCTGACAACAAAATATTGTTTATGAGAATTTATGCTTTAAAATATAAAACTTTAGATTGATAAGAACAAACATGATAGTATTTAGAATAATCACAATAAAATAAAATCTTACAGACCCCAAACTTTAAGTTAGAGCAAGTGATTGCATTAAAAAAAGCTGCCTTGAGAACTACAGTACTTCTACAGTACCACAGAGCAAACATAAATGGAAAAGTTAATGCATAGTTTGTACTACAGACCTCCTGATGTGCCTGAAGTTTCACATAAACCTAAAGAACAGACACTGAAATGCAGGACAGAATGCAAAATGAGGTTTAAAACTGTTGTCATTTTTTCACAAGTGCATGTATTAGATTACATTTCACAGAAATCACAGTTTTTGTCCTTGAATGCTACCTTCACTGTTATTTTTGCTTAATAGTTTTACTTATCACCTCGCTCAACCTCTCATACAGCTGTTTTACATTTGACACTAGCCTGAGCACATTTCAGAGCACACCTTGCAAAAGCCAGTTTTAGCTCAGAGTGCTGTGCTGGCGATCACGCTGAAACAGAATCCTGCCAGCAATGAGAAACAGTCAGAAGAGATTAGCCAAGCAGGAAGACAACAGGCTAATACGGCATTGTCATGTCACTGTGGAAGGTCACGGTGCTCATCAGTAGCTGGGTAACACTATTACAGGATGCCAGCCTCTGAGGTCTGGCTGATGTTGTTATAGCACCATCTGAAATGGCAGTGCTTTGTCTAAATCATCCATATTGTGGCTTCACAGGTCCTATGGAAATTAAACTATACTACTATATACAGTCTACTAAGTAAGAATTGATCATTAAAAAAAATTTAATCGACCACAGTTCTTAATATTGCTTATAGCTTTTACATAATGCCTAGATTATGGCACTGTTTTGGTTTTGGGCATGGTGTGTCTGGCTAATTTATCCAGGGCAGATGGCATGTCTGAGCCATGATGCTCCTCTTCTGTGTAGCATACAGGAGCAGACTGTTACTTACACAGGGAGCCAGAGACTGCAGGAGAGAAAGTCTGTCTAGTCAGCAAAGCATTGCCAAATCTGAAGCCTTAATCCAATTTATAAAAGGACTTTCTCCAAGATGGAAAATGCAGGAGAGGGACTAACTTATGTACAGCTTTCATAGGATTAGAAAGCACAGCATAGACAATAGAAGGGGGGAGGCATAGTAAAGTGTGAATGCCACCAAAAAATCATTCTTTGCATCAAAATTGTCAAAAATGCACATTACTGCTCCACAGTTCGAAAGCTGTTATTCATAGTTTCACACCAAAGAGCATACATAAATTAGCATTTTCATGTGTTAATTAATTTACATAAAAGCCAACATTCTGGTTAGAATTTTCATACATGCAAAAGGATGCTATTGGCAAAAGCACTGTTCTAAAATAGAAGAATAGCCTTTTTAAACTATTTTACCAATATTTTTACATTGAAATGTAAATACAGTTGAGGTCAAAAGTTTACATACACCTCGCAGAATCTGAAAAAAGTTAATTATTTAACCAAATTAAGAGGGGTCATGCAAAATGCATTTTATTTTTATTCAGTGGTAGATGTTTACATATAGTCCACAAGAGAAAATAA
Source organism: Labeo calbasu (assembly GCA_019740295.1). Lineage (NCBI taxonomy): Eukaryota > Metazoa > Chordata > Actinopteri > Cypriniformes > Cyprinidae > Labeo > Labeo calbasu. Next base: position 88,959 of record JAHKKF010535735.1, on the reverse strand, counting down.
TAGATGAATTTATTTAAAAAAGAAATAAAAAAACGTTCAAAAGCTTATATACACTTGATTTTTTAAACTGTGTTGTTACCTGAATGATCCACAGCCGTTTTTTTTTTTTTTTTTTGTTTAGTGATAGTTGTTCTTGAGTCCCTTGTTTGTCCTGAACAGTTAAACTGTCCGCTGTTCTTCAGAAAAATCCTTCAAGTCCCACAAATTCTTTGGTTTTTCAGCATTTTTGTGTATTTGAGGATAACTGAGGGACTCATATGCAACTATTACGGAAGGTTTAAACACTCACCGACACTCCAGAAAGAAAAACGACGCATTAAGAGCCAGGCGTGTAAACTTTTGAACAAAATAAAGATGTGTACAGGTTGACACATTTTGAATAATTTTTTTTTTTTTTTGGTACTGTCCTTCAGAAGCTACAGAAGACACCTGCATGTTTTCCAGAGGACAAAATAATTTTTATCTTTAAATTAAAAAAGTTCTCACCCCCCACCTCTTAATGCATTGTTTCCCTCTGAAGCATCATTGAGCATTTAAACCTTCTGCGATAGTTGCGTATGAGTCCCTCAGTTGTCCTCAGTGTATTTGATATTTTGAAACTATCAAATAATGCTACTCTCATAGTTTTACATTTCTGTAAATTCCTGTAAAAACACTGCTCAGAAAATGCAGAAAAGATGGACCGTACAGACTGTGAGGTTTAGTATTAATATATTGTGTCAGTGACAGAGGTTTTTGTCAGGTATGATTATTTTGTGTGCAGTCATACTGTGTGCAATTCATCCGAGAAAAACATTTGACATCTTTATCTCTCAGAACTCTGTTTGTTTTATTTGCTATCAATCAAACAAGCTGCTATTAAAACTACCTGGGCAGCATCAATGAATTATTCCTGACAGGTGAAGTGGAGATCTACTGAATCAGAGATGACAGGCTGTTAGTCTTTATGCAAGTTTGGCATTCCAAACTAAGAAATATGTAGGTTGGGATGGAAGCAATTTTGCAAAGTGCATCTACATCTGTGTTGAAGCTCTCTAAATAATGAAAAGTATTCTGCCAGCAGAGAGCAGCTCCTGCAGTAAAGAAACACTGCATGTCAAATTCAGAGAGAATGGACTTTAACCCCATTTGACCCCCTCTCTTAAAACACCAAAGCCCAGAGAACAGATCTGGTGCATCTATCTGAAAACACTGCAGTGATTTTGGTCTATTTTGTTTGTTTCTTGGATGCTATATTGAATATTCTTCTTGAGCACTTGCCAGATGGCCGTCATCGCAACTGGGGCTCGTTTTTTATTGCATGTGGTTCAGAGCTGGCACCAGGACATCTCAAGCTGTGTCAGAAAGCTCACACGCATAGCAGTCTCATAGCAGTATTCTCTATGCATGCTAAAAAGTCACACTCTATGCCTACTTTCATTCAGAAATTTCCTCATTTCATGCTGAATTAGTCACGTCTTAATGCAGCAAAGTGTCATTAGTGAATCCTGTGTAATTTGATTGACAGATCAGCAGAGAGCTGAGTCACGCTCTAGTCTCATGGTGACCATAATGATCACCCCACCCGCACCATCATCTTGCTGCCCTACCCCCTCCATCTCCTAACGTGTGCCATCCTTTGTGCTTCCTCTCTCTACCTCCCCACCGTAATCCCCATCTATCCATCTGTTGGTTCTGCTTATCACACCCTGACCATTAACAACAGGGAGGTTAGAGGAAGGAAAACAACAGACAGCTCCTCTCCTGGGAATGACAATCTCTAGGGGATGCTCTTTCAGTCACTGCAGTAATGCTTAAAGACACAAGGACACGGGAGGACATATGGGAGGAAGCCTTTTTAGCACTGGTTTTGAATATTAAGCAAGTAAATCATTGTACAGTATTTTATTAAACAGTTAAAAGTTGACTGCACATTTTTAGAGCTTGGCATTATAAATATAAATGGTCTAGAAAGCACACCTTTAATCATATGAATCATGGTTCTTTAAAGAAAAAAATATTTGAGGGGATGAATTAAATGAAGAACTATATTGAATTTTAGTTGTTTTGGTATGTTTTAATGCATGTTTTGTCTTATTTTAAGTCATCTTCAAGTTTTTGATCTTATATTGGCTTATATTAAAATGCTAAAATTTAATGATTTAAACAGTGCTTTAAAATATATACAGTTCAGGTCAAACGTTTACATGCAGAATCTGCAAAATGTTAATTATTTTACCAAAATAAGAGGGATCGTACAAAATGCATATTACTATTTATTTAGTACTGACCTGAATAAGATATTTCACATAAAAGATATTTACATTCCACAAGAGAAAGTGAATTTATAAAAATGAAAATGAAGTTGAATTTATAAAAATGACCCAGTTCAAATGTTTACATTCACTTGATTCTTAATACTGTGTTGTTACCTGAATGATCCACAGCTGTTTTTGTTTGTTTGTTTAGTAAAAGTTGTTCATGAGTCCCTTGTTTGTCCTGAATAGCTAAACTGCCCGCTGTTCTTCAGAAAAGTCCTTCAGGTCCCACAAGTTCTTTGTTTTGTTTGTTTTGTTTTGTTTTTCAGCTTTTTTGTGTATTTGAACCCTTGCCAACAATGACAGTATGATTTTGAGAATCATCTTTTCACACAACTGAGGGACTCATATTCAACTATTACTGAAGATTCAAACACTCATTGATGCTTCAGAAGGAAACATGATGCATTAAGAGTCAGGGGGAGGGGGGTGAAAACTTTTTTAATTTGAAGATCAGGGTAAATTTAACTTATTTTGTCTTCTAGGAACATGCGAGTATCTTCTGTAGCTTCTGAAGGGCAGTACTAATTGAAAAAAAACAAAAAGATATTTTGGTAAAATAAGAAAAATGTACACACCTTCATTCTGTTCAAACGTTTACACCACCGACTCTTAATGCATCTTTTTTTCCTTCTGGAGCATCAGTGAGCATCATCTGAACCTTCTGTAATAGTTTCATATGAGTTCCTCAGTAGTCCTCAGTGTGAAAAGATGGATCTCAGAATTGGAGTCATTGTTGGAAAGGTTTCAAATATACAAAAATGCTAATAAAACCAAAGAACTTGTGGGATCAAAAGGATTTTTCTGAAGAACAGCAGGCAGTTTAACTGTTCAGGACAAACAAGGGATTTATGAACAACTATCACTAAACAAAAAACCCAGCTGTGGATCATTCAGGAACAACACAGTATTAAGAATCAAGCATATGTAAACTTTTGAACAGGGTCATTTTTATAAATTTAATAATTTTTTTCTCTAGTGGACTATATGTAAACTTCTTTTATGTGAAATATCTTATTCAGGTCAGTACTAAATAAAAAAGAACATGCATTTTGGTACAATAATTAACGTTTTGCAGATTCTGCAAGGTGTATGTAAATTTTTGACCTCAACTGTATGAATGACGATTTTTATTAAAGTAACATTTTCTTTTTATTTAAAATTCATTTTATTTAATTTAATTTTAGTTTTTAATGGTCTTACCCTAATGTGAAGAGTGCAAAACTGTTTAAAAAAACTTGTTATCTTAGAGAGTAATGCCAAGAAACTACTATAATATAAGGAATAACCACCTAATTTCTATACTTTACTTTTCCCATCATTTTATAATTTTGTTAATTTTACAATTTTTCTAGACTTCTGACTGGTACTGTATGGACTCACACTCACAAGCAAGCTGTAAGTAATATAGAGGCTACAGAGTGCAGGATAAACAAAGAAGGAGGGGGTGTTTACCATTTCTATGGTAGAAAGAATCTTTTAGAAGCATAACTGGAACTTAAGAGCAGAGCAATGCCATTATTGACCGTGTGTCTCTCTCAGCATGGCATCAGATAACTTCCTCTTTCATTATTCTCTGCTTCTTTATCAAAGTCTGATAACCCTCTCAAGGACATCCTGTCTCTAAGCGCATGAACAACAACAGTTGATACTCCCAGCACTTCACAAAAGTTTTTTTTTTTTTGCATGAGTTATCTAAATAAATCAAATTGAATGTAAAAAAAAGAGACGTGGCAAAGAAGTATTGCTTACATTTCACAGGAAAGGATGTTGACTATTTAAATTTTCTCTCATTCTGTCGCCCCACTCAGCTAAATCTTCTGTCTTTTAGCTATAATGCTGTAGCCTGACTGCACCCATCCTGTCTGTCTGACCCCTACTGAGACAAAAAGAGAGGAAACTGGTGGTCTTGTTTCTTATGTTTTAAGGAAGTATGTCATGATACACTCAATACATTTCCAAGGTGTCTTAGATCAACATCCTATTTTACCTGAGTTTTGAGAGTTGCTGTCTGTATTGAATGCAACAAAAAAGCCAGTGTGTGTCTAACTGCAGAACAAATGACTCATAGGAGCCAATTCTTTATAGTGAATCGAAAGCATACAGCACAACCAGTGTAATCTGATTTACAAACAAATTAATTCATAAGCTGATTGACAAGATTTACCATTTGCATTTTTTTTAGCAATGTTGATATTAAAAAGAAGCAAGTTGTGAAATCATTCAAGACAATAATTGTCAGTACTGCAGTGTACCTCCTGCTGAAGGCTGATTTTTCATAATTTTTCTCTCTTTAAACATTTAGGCAATTTACAATAAGAAACATGTTTCAGTGTGATATAGATCATGTCCAGTGTGTGAAATTTTCAAATCTAAGTGTCAGTTGTTGCAGCTGCATCTGCACTGTCTGGTGGAGAAAAATACAGTCAAGTAGACAGACAATAACAAACCAGAGGGCACCCCACTACACAAAACACCCTCCAGTAGAGTAGTAATAAGGGTCTCTATCCCATCTTTGAGCAGCTTCCCTCCCTCCCCTCAGTTCTGTCCTCACTGAGAATTGAAGGGATTTGCCCTTCAGCTCTGACACAATGATTCTGTTCTGAAACTTTGTTTTCCTCAAGGTATTGTAATTGCTGAATAACATAAACTTGTGGGTTAGGATGATCTCATTACTGTGTGTGCGCGCGCGAATATACTATAGCGAATCCAGTGAAAACGAACAATAAACATACAGTGACAAAAAAACACAGTGTTATCATTTGCAGCTTGGCAGCCATATATCAGGTAAATCTCATGTTGTCCTCATAATATCTTTGTCTGTACTGAGTAAATGCTAAATGTTCTATAGCAAGTTTCCCAAAGTTCAGGCCTGGCAGACTTTGGGCAGATTTAAGAACAAGATTTATCGAAGCCTACGCTAAAGCCTACGTCTCTACAGTCACCAGCATTCATTCTGACTTCTCTATGTGTGAAAGGACAGCATGCAGCTTGACCTGGCTCTCTTTCAGCTGTATTTCATTCACAGCTGGAGCCAGAGCTGCCAAAACAGGCAGTGGGTCTCCAGGCTCAGAGTTATTTAACTCCCACAGAGACCGAATGGCATCAGAACTCACTCCTGCTACTCAGAAGCGGGAGCTGGAGGTTAGCTGCTCTAATGCCCAACAAAGATGGGCTCCCTGGCATGGTGAGGGGCTGAAAGCAGTCTAACCAATGGCCCTCTGGAGGCCTTTCAACAGTTTTTGTGTCCCATTTTAAAGACAGAAGGGGCTTGCTTCCTGACTTGGAAGCTGTTGGATCTTTAGCTTTGAGAGACGCTTTACATGCATAAGGCAGTATTGGGTTGGGGAGATCTAATATTTGGATATTGTAATGGAGTGATGAATGGGACAGAGTGCACTATGTATGAAAAATGAATGATAACAGCCTATGGTCGGCCTTGCATTTTTCCGTTCTGTTTCGTTAGTCCACTATTTGTAATAATAAGACAAAAGTATTAGTAAATTGAAGATACGAAGCATAACTTAAGTATTTATAATAACAGTAGAAAGAAAACCAGAAACATAGCAGTGGAAGAAACTGCAGGCAAGATGTGAAAAAGTCAATAAAGTGTGAAGTCTCGGGAGTCTCTCTATCCTGCAGCAAAAAGACGATGTCCACAAAAACATACACCAGAACAATACACACATCACCCAAGTAATTTTCTCCCATATAGTCTGCTAAATTTGCAGTGATACCACAACAGATACAAAATTGTGTATAGATGATCTGTTCAAAATTTCTTCCATCAAAAAATAACATGTATTGATTATTTCACAAACATACTCAGAAAACAAATCTTAACTTTGTACTGAGTGCATCACATGAAGCACTAAGTACTGTAAATTTCAAAGATTTAATGCCATTCATTTTTCATTTGGAGAAAACAGTGATCAGCTCTTTTTGAAAAACTATAACTCTATCAGGAAAATTACACAAAAATGAAATGTACCTTTAGGGTTACGAGAGCTAATCACTGTGGATAGTACCCTTAAAAGGATATTCATAATACCATACATATTACTTATATATTAGATAGATTATAGATATTACTACTCTAAGGTACTAAAATGCACTTATTACAGGTAGATAAGGTACAAAGGTGTCCTTTTAAGGCTACTGCCCTGTGATAAGATGTTGTAACCCTAAATATACAATTTTTTAACCTTGTTAACTTTTGTTCAGGACGATAAAAAAATCAAATCAAAAACATCAAAATGCGCTCTTATGCACAGAAGTTGCAGAGCACCAGCCAATCAAATTAGCATGGGCAATTTCAGCCAACTCTGCCATTACTGTGGGCAATATGCATCAGACGGTCATTAAACAAACTGTGGGTGATCATTGGGTGTGCCGTCTGAGGCTGAGACTAATTCTTCAGTGCAAGCATACATGCACATCTCCTACAAAAAGAGATGTCTTTAAAAAGAACATATTAACTTTTTCTTGTTTACCAGTACATAAATGCTAACAGCTAAATAGACATTATCTTACAACGTGTAGTAGATTGTCAGAAATATTCTCTGGACAGTATTTGCATCAATGTCTGCAAAAGACCAGGCTACAAAATATCTGCTGTTTGACAGACACATGGTGAACAGAGAGCAGAGCTGAAGGGAAGGCCAAGGAGAGACTGTTGTCTCACTAAAGTAAAATAAATCTTGTCTGCCTGCAGAGAGGTTGTCAAGAGCCAGCCAAATATCCCATTTAATCATTCAACATAATTAGAGAGAGAGAGGCATTTGTTTTAACATAGACCTGAGAACGTTCCAGAAAATGTCCAATGTCTTATTAACATTCCTGTGTTTATTTCTAAATATATCACACAGCCTGATTATAATTATTTGAGAAGTTGTAAATCGACCAACCACGAAAAAACAAACCAGCCTCTAATATTTTTTTAATGTAGGGTCAATATAGGATGTCCTACCAAAACAAAATGCATAGAAAATGCTAGTTGGTTAAACACGGTGAACGTGACTACACGATTAACGTTTAATGAATTGTATCCACCTTTTTCTTCAAAACAGAAGTAAGTCTACATTGGTGAGAATTCCGGTTCATCAGCTGCTATAGGGAAATAACGAGAATAATAACAACGTGCAGTAAATGGTAAAACTGTTTGCACTATACAAACCAGTGTGTTCATAATTAAGATAATACTTTAAAATCATATGGTAAGACACACCACGTTGCAATATCAAGTAGCAAAACGAGTTGTTTTATACAACTAAAAATAGCTGGATGGAAATGAGAGCGGAAGCCAGACTCAAAAACTGAATTGCACCCACTCTTACGGCAAGAAAAAGGTGGATAGCAGTGCAACAATAAGGTACACCTGTTAAAAAGTATTAAAAATTTTGTTTGCTTCTTTCTTTTTTGGAAGAAATTAGCATTTTTATTTAATAAGAATGCATTAAATGTTCTTTTGAACTTTCTATTCACCAAAGAAAATAAATGTATTTCTGAAAGTCATTTTATTTCTGAAAGAATTTTCAGCTTTGTCATCCCAGGAATAAATTACATTTTAAAATAAACTAAATAGAAAACAATTATCTGAAACATAATATTCATGATATTTTTGATCAAACAAATGGCATCTTGTTCAGCATAAGAGACTTTTTAAAAACACTGACAATTCTTACTGACCAAAAGCTTGAATTGTAGTGTAAACAAATGGCTTGTGTGTTACTTTATTCATGCCATGCATATGCAACTGTAAAACTACATATCTCAAAAATAGCACATAATATTTGCTGTTTTATCTGGAGGACTGGTCAGTGAGTGGAGAGATAGAAAAAGATGATAAACAGGAACATATATGGGAAGAGAGCTCAGGAACAAGAAGGTAATCTTGTTATGATGTTTTTAAGACCATAACTGCTATACTGGATGCATATACAGCAATGATCATCCTCCTGTGGAAATGAGGACATTTCCCCCAGACATAAGTACAGACAGAGTGCAGTTGCGTCATACTTATTATATAACTCAACATTGTCTTTTGGTTTAGATCAATATGTTTTCTAAACTGAATGAGATGGTGAGGGATCTGTGTGGTCAGGCAATGGGAGTAATAGAAATAAAGACATCCATAAGCAAACACTGACATACAGTAAAGAGAGGATGGAGCAACAGCTTGTGCCTGTAAGTGAGTTAACGTGTTTATGTTCGAAAGGGAGTAACTGTTTGTGTGTTTCGGGCAGAGAGAAAGATATTCAACCTCTAGCAATTACAGTAGTGCCAAAGTAGCTGATGTGGGGCTGGGCCTGGGAAGAGGGAGGGAATGAAGAAGTAAGGGAGGGATGAAAGGAGGCTGTGGGAGGAGACGGCTTGGAGGAAAAAGGGAAAGAGAGAAACAGATGCAAGTAACTCAGGCCGGCAAACTGGATGCACGCAGGAAGCCGAAGAAGATACAGGCTCTTTCTGTAGATGACTGCTAAATTTAGAGGGTGGTCAGCTCAAAACCAGAGGAAAGGTAGGAAATTAGCCTTAATATTTTGGAGTCAGACGTTGAGGTGAAACTAATAATAAATATGATTATTCTCATATATTGAATAAGAAAATATATTTTCATATATAGAAATATTGCAATATTACACAGTACACCGGCAGATAGTGGTCAATTGGTCTTTTGGAGAAGTGAGTGTGGATAAGTGTGTGTGCATGCAGCATTAAATGAATAAATGCTCTTGCATGCAAATCTCTCAGTTATGGTTAAACAGGTAGAACAACAAGCACGCAAACCGTTGAATGCTTTAGGACTGCTATGAACATTCACAGAGTAGAAGAGCTGAAATTACACACGTGGAGGTGGAAAAAAAAGTGATGAGGACAGAAAAATCTCAGATGGATGCAATTTCAAGCCTCACTGCCAACAGAACACAATTAGCTGAAGTTTTTAACTATGCTAACACAATTCCCGATTAGTCATCATATATGCTAGCAATAAACTAAAGACTATAAGGGTTGTACATGTTTTCATACAAAAGCAGACAGAATTTCACAATGCAGTCTTTAGTCCCGAGTGATGTCAATCTCACATAAAGAGTCAGATCAGATACTGGTGATTTAACACTTCCTGTCCTTGTGGCCACTATCTGTTCAAAACACAGCTCATTTTAGTTTCAATGGCATGGTCTCATTCATTAGAGCCTAAATTGTTCCTTGCGCATTCCTCTAGGCTAAACTACAAACGGCGGTTTGAGTTGTGAGTGAAATTTTACAAGCATCCACCAACCGCTTCCTGTTTGAGTGGCAGATTCTTCTAAAAGGGTTTCTTAATAGAAAATGGAGCCAAATCAGCACTAATGAGTCCAATATATGTATTACACTTATGTGTTTTTCATTTATCATATCATAGTGTCATTGGACATCTCAATTGTTATACATTTATGTACATGTACTGTATCTGAGTTTGTTTATACACGTAAGACCCCAAGTGATGTTGGGCTGGGTAACAACTAGTTGGGATCTGGGTGTTGGTTTGTGTTAAGTCTTGTTTCCTTTGTTTGTTTGTTTGTTTGTTTTTCTTTTCCCAGTTTTGCTGGTCACTCTCCCTGTAGAAAAAACAGCATATGCTGAACATGGCTGCTGGTTTGAGCTGGTTTAAGCTGGTCATGTGCTGGTCCTAAGATGGTCCTGAGCAGAAGCTAGTGGCTTAGGACCAGCTTAAGTCCAGCACATAACCAGCTAAAGACCAGCTTAAACCAGCTCATGACCAGCTAAGGTTCAGCTTAAAGGGGTCATCGGATGCAAAGTTCACTTTTACATGTTGTTTGAACATTAATGTGTGTTGGCAGTGTATGTACAAATCTATCCTATAATGATAAAAATCCATGCCGTGGTTTTTAATTAATCTGTAAAAATAATATCCCCTTTTTCAAATCAAGCCATTCTCAGCCTGACACAGCCTGCTTTCTCACACCGACAGAGGCCACTCCCACGATAGTTGATTGACATGAACGTCTTACCTCAGATCAGAATCATATCAAATTGTGATAAATGAGCATCCGATGACCCCTTTAAACCAGCAGCCATTCTTCAAAACATACCTAACCAGCATATGCCTTTTTTTTTTAACAGGGCTTGCAAAAACTGTAACAATTTAATTTTACCTCTGAACTTTTTGATTAAAATTTATGTTTTATTTATTGGCTTCCAATACCAATAAAGTAACAGTTCATTTGTTCTTTGCAAAAAAATGCAGTATCCACCTTATTTTTCCCATATGAGCAGGTGCAGCCATTTGTACATTTTATAGGTCTGGCTTCTGGTCTCACCCGTGTCCAGCTATTTTTAGCTGAACAAAACAGGTCATTTTGCTGTTTGATATTGCAGATTGGTGTCTTACCATATTATTTGTATGTACTATCTTAATTATGAACACACTGGTTTGTAGTGCAAACAGTTTTACAGTTCACTGCACCTTGCTATTCTTCTCCTTATTTCCCTGCAACGGCTAATGAACTGGAAGTCTTGCCCATATGCTTACTTCTGCGGTGAAAAATAAGTTGGATAAGATTCTTGAGTGTTGCCTGTTTTGGTGGAGATTAAAAATAATTCTTGACACTATGGATTTTTCCCAGTTATCAGTTCACATGCTCACTTTTTCAAATATTCTTCTAGTACAGAGAGGTAAACAGATTAGGACCTTTAATTAGAACCTTTATTTTTTAAATGCAGTCTTGATATGCACAACTACATCTGCCCACGTCACAATTTAAATTATAAGTTGAAAAAAAAATTTAATCTAGCTGTCTTCACATGTGTTTTGCAGATGTCATGGCGGCCGACCTACCGGAGCTCCAAGTTTCGAAACGTCTATGGCAAAGTGGCCAACCGAGAGCACTGCTTCGAGGGCATCCCGATCACAAAGAACGTCCATGACAACCACTTCTGCGCGGTCAACGCCAAGTTCCTCGCCATAGTAACGGAGAGCGCGGGAGGAGGATCTTTCGTTGTTATCCCGGTCACTCAGGTAACCACGACGACACAGCACGCGCACGTACTAGTGTTTTCTCTAGACAGATTTGTCTTAATGGCTTACACTAAATTCATGACCTACACAATGCTGAGAGTCAGACTGGCACAAACAGCGGCATGAATGATGCGACATACATGCAGGCAGTGAGTTTAAAATGGAGCCTATAGCAATGAGGTCGCGTCGATGTGCATAGGGGAAATCGGTAAGTGTTTTTAAATGGGTTGTAAAATCGTCATTTTAACCAATTAGAAATGAGCTACGGGGTAAATTTTTACTCATTAAGGCCACAGTTCAATATAAAGTTTATTTATCAGTTTTTACAAAGGATGCTACCAAATGGGGATCTTGTCGGATGAATCTCTGACGACTAATTTGCCCCAAACCAGAACTAAGCACACGCATGTACTGCACACACAGTTATGTTTTTTATTATGTGTGTGTTTTGAATTAAAATGTTTTTTAATTATTCTAAAATTATGCACACATTTTTAAAAATCATGTTTAATTAATGTTACAATCTACCCCAGTGCTCTTTGTGCTTGACTTTAATTTGTATCAGACAGATATGGGAATGTTAAGTCAAAGTTTGACACACAAAGCACACACACAAAAGCCATTGAAACATGGGTTACAACACTCAATGAGCTAACATATGATATTTATATATTTAAAAAAAGAAGAAAATATGCATCTTAAGGTGAACTGTGATTAAAGTGTACACATACTTAAATCGTGATGCATCATCCAGTGTGTGTTTTTTAATTACAAGGCTAAACACACAAGCATTTCTAATAATTTTACTGCAAACATGCGTAAACTATGTCTAAAACAAAGAAATGCTACGGAGGAGTGCTAATGGATGCTTTGCACCAATTCACATTTACATTAATTTGTAGAGAGAACATGAGCAGTGGTTACCGAATAGTGGAAAAACATAGATGAGTCATCCCTCGCCCTGTTCTTATAAATGCACATGTGGTGCACACTTTAAAAAAAACCCACAGGCCTCTGTTCCTCACGCTCTCATATTATGCATTTTCTTTGCATGGTTTAGATTCCCTCTGCACCAATACATAGTCATTTCATGATCATCTGCATGCTGTTCTGAACAAAAACATCTCTTTCAACACAATTATGTTACATCCAGAGAACACAATAAAGTCAAATTAATGAGCTAAGTGAGCACATATGTTTGTTTTTGCATCTTTTAAGAGTAAGTTGCTATTTTCGTCACCCTCTGAGTCTGAATCATGACTGCATGGAACCATGAATCCCTCACCCAGTGGCTTGACATGCTCTAAATTGAATTTTTCTGTTGCCCTGTTTACAGGCCAAGCAAAAGCCTGACTAGTAAGCAGAGAGCAGATGCTTTTCCTTTGATCTCTGGCTTTAATGCTATAGAATGGACAAGCTGTAAACTCCTGGTCACTTATACACTGATATAACAGTGGTGTGGACTAATCAATGTGGACATTAATGTGCTCTGGCTGGGAACAGCTTATCTGTTTCATATGAAAATATAGAACAGGTTTTACAGGTGAAAGAGTTCATCCAAAAATGAATATTCTGTCATCATTTACTCACCCGCACACCCTCATGTTGTTTCAAACCTGTACGGCTTTATTTCTTCTGCAACAGAAGCTATTTTGAAGAATCTTCTATTATGTGGCCAAAAAATAAATAACAGCATATTTCCCAAAATGTCTTATTTCATGTTCCACAGAAGAAAAGTGAGGGTGAGTAAATAATAACAATTTTCTCATTTAAGTTATCTTTTTGTGACCGCGTTACTGACTCCTGAAAATGCAAAATGCAAAGTTAGTGAATTTAAATGTGCCTCCACAGCAAGTAGCCAGGCGGCACAAAAAGCACAGGCAGAAAAAATGACTCGCACATGGTTTATCATTGACATGACAATGAGATTTTGGCGCACTGCCTCTGATGTCCCATTCTTCTCTTTAGTCATCTCCTCTCCTTTTTATTCTGTCTATTCTTCTGTCCCTCCTCTTGAGCACATCCGGTCATGCTAGACTGCCCAGTGGGTCTGCAGACCCTTGGTCATGCTCTCAGCCAACTTGGATAAACTATCAATAGCACTTTTGTGATGAACACTCAAGAGTTGCCCGGTTAATGTGTGATGTAGAAGGCCAGCTTTGTGCCCTTAATGTGCTCAATTCCACTTTGTTTGTGACTCCAACTGGGCTCCCAGGCCTTGGAAAAGAGTTCAGTCCCTCTGACTTCCGCATATGTGTTTCTTTGGACGCCACGTGGGGCTGTTTTTCCCAGCTTCTTCATCTTCCATCTCCCTTGTGTCTCGGTCGTTCTCTATCTAGCACTGACAGCTCCCTGCGAAGTTTGCATACAGTAATACTGAGAAATTCTCTATCACCATCACTGAAATCTGCCATGGAGATCATAGAAATCACTGTAAAGCTATTTAATAACTGACAGCGGTTAGACCTTTAGCATTTTATAGCAATATATATAAACAATTTTTAAACAACTTGTTTGAAGTTCGGCAGTTTAATGCAATTTTGAACTTGTTGTAATGTGTGTATGTAGCTTATTAAATCTCTCCAATGTGTTTATTCAGTCCAAGACATTAGTCTATCTTACAGGGACAACTGTCTGATTAAGAATAAGCAATGCTCATAGTAAAATCCAGACACACGGGAGCAATATAGTAGCAGAACATTGGCTTTTCAGATGGAATTCCTCATATGACAAAGGAGCTTCAGTTGTGGAATGGAAACTGCATTCAGAAACCATGATGAGATGGCTCAGGGAAAGAGAAAAAAAAAAGACATGAATAGAAGACTGTGGTATTCGCGATGATGTCATCATTAACTGTTTAACCATTTGGAAATGAAACCGTTCCTTTCCTTGACCTGCTAAGCGGCTGTTGACAGAAACTTCTGTGAAGGATAATGTGTGAGGTGGTGCTGTAATGTTTTGGGATGATATCAGAATTCTTAAAATAATGCAGGCTGAAGCAGTCAGGCATACAGTCACACACACACAGCCTATATAAAAGGGAGTTGGGCCGTCTGGCAACACTGATAGGAAACTGCCAACCAGTTCAGACTACTTTAACATGCCCAAAAGTGCTTTTTACTAGACCCACACCCATTTTTATAATGCCTCAGTTAGCATACAGTAAACTCAGAAAACTGAAATTACCTTTATTTAGAATTTTGTTCAGAAAACTTGGAAACTGTTGGACTTAGAAGAATGCAGGATCATTTTGAACAGGCTTTCATGTTTTGATAATGTGGTAGTGTAAATCTAGTGTAAAACTTCATACTCCTCCTGCTGTCTCTGAATATCTACAGCAGAATAATAATTATTTATTAGGCTCTGCCTATCATCAGTTTGTAGCAATATATATTTTTGCAGTACACTATCATTTTGAATATACAGTTTGTGCTGCCAAGCTATCCTATGTTTCTCTGTGTTAAAAAATGTAATAAAGTAACTACTTTGTTTATACTGTTCTAAACATGAGAAGAAACCATTTTTGCTGCATTTAACATTTATAAAAAAGCTGTATCTGCCTATTAAAGGTGTCATTGGATGCAAAACTCACTTTCACATGTTGTTTTAACATAAATGTGTGTTGGCAGTGTGTTTACACAACCTATAATGATAAAATAATGAACCTATAATGATAAAAATCCACCCAGGGGTAGTAATATCCCTTTTTTGAAATCAATCAAAATCAGAATATTATTGATAAGGGCAGTTGCGGATGGGGAAAAACTGTTTTTATGGCGTGAAGTCCTGGTCCTTATGGACTGCAGCTTTCTGCCAGACGAGAGTGCCTCAAAAAGTTTGTGTCCAGGGTGAGAATTATCAGCCACAATCTTAACTGCATGCTTTAGGATCCTGGAAGTGTACAGGTCCTGAAGAGATGGAAGGTTGCATCAAACCTTTACCATCAAATCAAGCCATTCTTAGCATCTTGTCTGTGTGATGTCACAAAAACCAAGGCCACTTCCACGATAGTTGATTGACATGGCCGTCTTGCCTTAGACCCGCCCTGAGTGAACTGTTAACAGTCTGACTGCCATTGTGTCGACTCTGGTGAAGGGGAAGACTAAAATGTCTCAGACTGAGATGAGGTGTTCTGTTGTTGGATGTTATAATGAACATAGCAGTTGTGCTGTGTTGCAATAAAACAGCTTTCTCTGTAAAGGGCTGATTTTGACAAGGTAAAAAGTGTGTTTTTAGATCACCTGCATGTGTTATAGACTTCTCATTAAGACCCTAACAAATCGTATCAACTTGAGGAAAATGGGCATCTCATGACCTCTTTAAAGGGGTCATCGGATGCAAAGTTGACTTTTTCATTTTGTTTGAACGTTAATGTGTGTTGGCAGTGTATGTACAAATCTACCCTATAATGATAAAAATCCAAGCAGTGGTTTTTAATTAATCTGTAAAAATAATATTCAATTTTTCAAATCAAGCCATTCTCAGATGCCTGTCGTTGTGGCGTCACACCGACAGAGACCGCTCCCACAATAGTTGATTGACATGAGCGTCTTGCCTCAGATCAGCTGTCACAGTCAGACCTCCACTGTTTTGATGTCAGAGCGGGGATGTAAATTAGACAGGAATATCTCCGATTGAGCGACTCAGGTGTTGTGTTGCTGGATGTAATAATGAACATAGTGGTCGTCATTTACTCCCGACATCTGAGCCGCTGAAGATGCAGTGGATTACGTTTGTCTGTAAAGGGAATGGGCCTCCTGATCTACATAAATGCGTCTATGTTCGCGCAAATCATTTTTAATCCAGTTTCACCTACAGCAGAAGTGAGTATAAGGGTTTTTTTTATAAATCTCTGCAATTTTTTCTGCAAGTTTTGCGGCTAAAGTAAACAATTTCTCGGAGAAGTGGAGAGAAGAGAGGGGCGGGGCGAGCAGAGCTCATTTGCATTTAAAGGAACAATCCCTCAGAATGGGATGATTTTTGCAGAGCTCATTTTGGCAAGGTAAAAAAGGTGTTGTTTTACACAACCATTGAGAATTTTAACCAAGGTATATTATAGACTTTTCATTAAGACACTAAAGAATCATATCAACTTGTGGAAAATGGGCATCCGATGACCCCTTTAAGTTGTAATACTACAGGTCTACTCATTCGCTCATTCGATATTTAATGTAGATATTTAGAGAGTAAAATCATAACCTGTAGGCCCAAAATGTGCATTTAGAAATGTGTTTACTGTGTGATTAGGACTCATAAACACAATAGCAATATTAAATATGTAACTAATCTGAGTTAGTCACACCACAGAAAAATGTGTTAATAACCATCCAGCCATATTTGAATGATAAAAAACGTCAAGTAAATAAAATAAGTTATCAAAATCTTGAAAAAAATAAGCTGTATTCTCTGCTATCAAACCCTGGGGGGCGTTCACTGTCGGCGGCTGAAACCACAGCCACTCGCGGGAAAGCTGCCTCCTCTCCCAGCTGTCAAATACAAATAAATTTAAATAAGTAGACCGAGCTGTTTTGTAAATGATTGCAACCAGGTAATATGTATTTATGTGATAGCTAGCATAGCTAGGCATAGCTAGCTAGCAAACTGTAGGCTGTAGTAACTAACGTTAAGGACTCACGTAACTCACAGTTGAACGGGCGAACCACTGGTGCTAATGCGCTCTAGTTATTATAGTGTTAGTTGAGGGCCCATGCTCAGTGGCTCTAGTGCGTCATCAAGACATGATTTTGCCCAAAAAAATCCTGTACACAGGAATGGGGAAAAACTATTTAACGGTTTAACTCCACTATTCAGTACTACTTAGTTCACAGTCTTTTTAACATGTTTGCAACAATACATTTCTAGCATTTACAATGTTTAGAAACAGACTTTAACTATGAATAATGTTATATTGACTATTTAAATGTAGATATTCATGTAACGCTAACTGACGTGTGGCACAGCAGTGGCTAAGCCATAGAACTTCTCTGCTAAGGCAGGTTACATTTGTTGTCTAAGAAAACACAGCATTTTTTATGCAGGAAATGTGTTATCAGAGTTATGGCAGTCTAGACTGTAGGCACATCCACTGACATCATAATTAGTGTAATCACATGGCTGTTCCTTACGCATCATTGTGCTGCTCACAATAGAGGGTGTGGCTAAATATATTATCTCCTTTTGTCTCTCACTGTAAGATCTCAGACAGCGACTACTCAGCCTGATTTGCAGCCAACACATCTGTGTCAACAACCGGCCGCCGGCAACACACTCCTACACACAAATCCATAGCTAGTTTGCACAAAGAATAACAATAAACAAGAATAAAAAAGAAATGATTAGAGACAGGAAACTGAAAAACAAAGAGAAAGCTAGGCGCAAAAATCATCTCCTTAAAATGTCCCTCAGAGAAAATCATAATAATGGTTGATGTTTTACAAAAAATAGTCAAATGCAATTGAAAGATCATTAATTATGTCTTTAGTTTGTTAGTTATTCAACTTATTAAATTCAACTAATAATGTTAGTAGTTTTGGTTCAAATTTTTCTAATAAATTTGCTAATAGAATTGTTTGTAAAAAATAAGCACAGGCACAGTCTAAGAGCTATATTTAGTCTTGGAAAACACCCTGACAAATCAGAAATCCTCACATATATGAAAACATTTGCACAGGTGTAAAGGAGTGCTTTGTGACAGTAGTAATAGCTTTGACATTTTATAATTGGTCATATTTTTCTTTTGAGCTTTGATCTCCTGTGGGAAATCAAGGAAAAATTATATTAAATGAACAGCCCTCGAGCAATCGCAGTGCTAAATTAATGCAATAATCTAACATTGTGCAAATCACAGACATGATTTCCATCATGCCAATCTTGGAGAATAGCACAGAGAAAATGTGTGACAGCCACGAGTTTATTGCTTCAATGTATGCTACCAAAAAGCAACATGCTGTTCAATATAAAGCTGTTTCTTGACTAAAATTTAAGCATGCAAAATTTCTACAACAATGACTTCTCTGATATTAGAGCGCCAACAGTACTATCTCACTCTTTGTTTTGAAGGCCTGACCTATAGATGAAGAGTCTTTCATAAGCAGCCCACTCAGGGTGCACTCATGCATGACCTGAACTACAAATCCCACAGGACCTCAGAAGGAGGTCAATGGACTAAAGTGACATCAAACATTCATGACATCATTACTAACGTTCTGTCTACTACCGACTGTGTGTTATGTACTGTAGTTATGTAGCGCCACACAGTGGACATTTTGTGTATTACAATGCAGCTGTATTTGTGACGGTGTGATATTGTCAGATTGTAGAATCATAAAAAATGTGAACGTTTTCAACTATACATATAGGCCTATGTATATTTCATGCATTCTTTTGTTTGTATTCTTAGTCACATTGGGGGGAAAAAGAAAAAAAAACAAACAAGATCAGTAACCTGTACTTCCCTCCTGCAGTTTGGCCGTATCGACCCTCACTATCCAAAGGTCTGTGGTCACCAAGGCAATGTGCTGGACATCAAATGGAATCCTTTCCATGACAACATAATCGCTTCTTGTTCAGAGGACTCTTCTGTGAGTAAACTTAATTTGCAAAATCACTACAATGTTCAAATTAGTCAGCATTATTTAAATAAACATTGGAAACCTCTTTCTGTGCAATGAAAACTTGTTTCAGTTCATTTTCATTTTCATAAATGGAAAACCAGCATTTAGTTTTTATGATGTTAAAGGTAAAAGAGTTTAAGTTATCACTTAAATAGAAACTTTATTTATTAAACCTAAACTAGTACACCACAGGTGTATATAAGGAAAGGCATAAACATTTAAACGGATAGTTCACACAAAAATGAAAATTCTGTCATTAATTACTTACCCTCATGTCGTTCCAAACCCGTAAGTTCTTCGTTCATCTTCAGAATACAAATGAAGATATTTTTAATGAAATCACATGATGTCACAAGTGTCACATGATCCTTCATAAATCATTCCAATATCCTGATTCGCTGTTCAAGAAACATTTATTATTATTATTTATTATTATCATGTAAATCAGGATTCTTTGATGAATAGAAAGATCCAAAGTCAGCATTTATCTGAAAATTATAGAAATTAATACTTTTATTAAGCAAGGATGCTTTAAACTGATCAAAAGTGATGATAAAAAAAAAAAAAAAAATTCTGTCATTAATTACTTACCCTCATGTCGTTCCAAACCCGTAAGACCTTTGTTCATCTTCAGAATACAAATTAAGATATTTTAAGAGCTTTCTGACCCTGCATAGACAGCAATGTAATTACCACGTTCAAGGCCCAGAAAGGTAGTGAGGACATCGATAAAATAGTCACTGTGACATCAGTGGTTCAACCGTAATTTTATGAAGCTACAAGAACATTTTTTGTGTGCAAAGAACACAAAAATAACAACTTCATTCAACAATTTCTCTTCTTTGTCAGTCAACGCACGTTCACAAGAGTACCACGCATGCTTGAACGCAGTAGCCGGCATTCTGACATCAAACCTGGTGTCACATGGGCTATTTTAAAGATGTCCTTACTACTTTTCTGGACCTTGAACAAGCTCTTGGATTTCATCAAAAATATCTTAATTTGTGTTCAGAAGATGAATGAAGTTCTTACGGGTTTGGAACAACATAAAAGTAAGTAATTAATGACAGAATTCAAATTTTTGGGTGAACTATCCCTTTAACTGTAATTTTCATGTGTGTACATTTCTTTTACATAAATCGAATTAAATAATCCTGCAAATAATAACAATTTAAGTATAAAAGAAAGTAATATATAACTATGTTTATAATAAATATAAATAAAAGGGGAAAAAAATACATTAATTTAAAAATACATATGCACTCACTTACAAAGATGCCCAAAATGCTTTGCTCAAAATTACAATAGGGATAGAGCAGATGAAAACATATGATGATATTTAAAAATGATATTTGTTCATGTTCTGCTTGTGTATATGAATGTGTCAGGTGAGAATATGGGAGATTCCTGATGGTGGACTGAGGAGGAGTTTGACAGAGTCTGTATTAGAACTGTATGGCCACAGCAGGCGTGTTGGTCTCATAGAGTGGCACCCAACCACTAGTGGGATTCTCTTCAGCGCTGGCTATGACTACAAGGTAATGAAATTGTAACAGAATTGGACAGTTTTTATGTAGTAATATGAGCTGTAAAATTAAAACATCTAAACAAAATTTGATCATTTAAAATAACAGTGTTGGCAGTCAGTGCTAAAGATTGTTTGCAGAAACTAAATCTGGTTGTACATAATATGAACATGGGATTGCGACTCTGAAAGATTGTAACTGTTAAAAGATTGTATCTGAAGACTGACTATTGTGTTTTTTTACTTTCTGTAGATCCTCATTTGGAATCTTGAGATTGGGGAGCCAGTGAAAATGATTGACTGTCACACAGATGTGATCCTCTGTATGTCGTTTAACACAGAAGGCAGCCTGCTGGCCACCAGCTGCAAGGACAAAAAGCTCCGCGTCATCGAGCCTCGCTCTGGAAAAGTGCTACAGGTGTGGACTGTGCGCATTTAGTAGACGCACTCCTTTATAGAACTTGAACTGACACTTAAAAAAAACTGAAAACAATGTAATTATGCACTACTGTTCAAAAGTTTGGGGTCAGATTTTTTTTTTTTTTAATTAATCAGAGATTAATACTTTTATTCAGCAAGGATACAAACAGTTGATCAAAAGTGATAGTAAAGACATTACTAATGTTACAAACATTTTAGTTTTAAATAAATGTTGTTTTTTTACTTTTTTCATCAATGAAACTTAAAAAAATAATAATAATAAGCAGTGCAACATCATTAAAAAGAAGAAATGTTTCTTGAGTACCAAATATTGGAATGATTTCTGAAGGATCATGTGACACTGTAGGCTGGAGTCATTTCTGCTGAAAATTCAGCTTTGCCATCACAAGAATAAATTAAAATTGTAAATATATTAAAGTAGAAAACAGTTATTTAAAGAAATATTTTTTTAAATATATTTTTATCAACCCCCAAATATCTTAATGGTACTGCATATTTATATTTTAACACTTTACAGTAAGGTGTCATTTGTTAACATTAGATGTATTAACAAACAAAGAACAAAACATTACAGTATTTATTCATCTTTGTTCGTGTTAATTAAAATGCAGCCGTTCATTGTTTGTTCGTGTCAGTTCACATTTCATTAATGTTAACAAACACAACTTGTGATTTTAGTAATGCATGAGTAAATGCTGAAATTAACATTATAATTATGTAAATTTATGTAAACTTAAATGCTGTGGAAGTATTGTTTATTTTTCGTTCATGATAACTTGTAGTTAACTAATGTTAACTAATGAATGAACTATTGTAAGTGTTATTAAAATATTTAATTAACAAATTAACCATATACAGAGAATGAAACACTCTTTAATTTATGTAATAATCGCTTATATTTCATGCATGTTTTTGTAAATGCACTATTGAGTAAAATTGTTTGCAACTGAAAATTTCACTTATTTTTGTTTTACATTGTCAAGCAGGTGGCGAACTTTAAAAACCACAAAGTGAACCGGGTTGTGTTCCTAGGCAACATGAAACGACTCTTAACGACAGGTGTGTCTCGCTGGAACACACGCCAGATTGCTCTCTGGGACCAGGTGAGAACAACCTGTGTATGGGTGTGGGTCAGGTTTTGACCTGATCAAATGTCCCTACAAGGGTAGTTAAAATGTAAAATCACCTACATTCTGTGACCAGTCAATGGTCTCTGTAAGGAAAACAAATTAATTAACATATTAACAATTAAAATATTGTCTGAGTTTAAATGTAAATATTAAAATGTGTCTGTGAGAGTCAGTTTTAGGGGTTACAATATATCATTAGTTCAGTATAATGACAAATGAAGTTAATGGAAAGTCTTCATCATGACAGATAAACAAATGCTTGTGTGTTTTTGTGTGATTAATTCCCAAAACTCATCCAGAAATACTCATTGTCCCTGATGTCTGCATTACCCCAAAGATTACCATGCTGAAAGTCATTATGTTTTCTTCTGAGCATCTTCCCTGTAATTATTGTGTGATAATCACATTCATTGTTCTTTATAAGTGTAGCTAAACAGCTACACTCAACTGCAGTAATGAGAGAATGCGGGTAAAGAAGCTGGTTGCGTTGCTCTTAGTGCATTGTTAGGGTTCTGAGAAAGCCTTGTATCTCAAAAATGTTTTGTAAAATGGGAAAATTGCTTTCTGCAAATCTGGATTCAATGTTATTTGCACTCATTCTGCACTGTCTCTCACGGCAGGAGGATCTGTCCATGCCTATTATTGAGGAGGAGATTGACGGCCTTTCAGGACTGCTTTTCCCTTTCTATGATGCAGACACACATATGCTCTACTTAGCAGGAAAGGTACATATTACTGCATTCTCTTAAGGTTTCTTACATGCTTGTACTATAAATGTGTAAGACGTTTACAAGTTTAGGGTCAGTAAGGACCAAATCAGCATATTAGAATGGTTTCTAAAGGATCACAGGAAAAAACATTTTAAAATAGATTTTTATTAAAATATTTGAAATATTTCATATTATTATTTTGATCATATTTAAGCCTTGAAACGATATATATTTAGAAATACACTACCAGTCAAAAGTTTTTTATGATTTTTAAAGACGTGTCTTTTGCTCACCAAGCTTGCATTTTTTTTTTTGCTCCAAAATACAGCAAAAGCAGTAATATTGTGAAATATTTTTACTATTTAAAATAACTGCTTTCTATTTAAATGTATTTTAAAATGTAATTTATTCCTGTGATCAAAGCTGCATTTTCAGCATCATTACTCCAGTCTTCAGTGTCACATGATCCTTCAGAAATCATTCTGATATGCTGATTCGCTGTTCAAGAAACATTTATTATTATTATTTATTATTATAATGTAAAACAGTTGAGTACATTTTTTTCAGGATTCTTTGATAAATAGAAAGATCCAAAGTCAGCATTTATCTGAAATGATAGAAATTAATACTTTTATTTAGCAAGGGTGCTTTAAATTGATCAAAAGTGATGATAAAGACATTTATAATGTTACAAAAGATTTCTATTTCAGATAAATGCTGATCTTCTGAACTTTCTTTTCATCAAAGAAACCTGAAAAAAATCCTAATCAGCTGTTTTCAACATAATAATAATAATAATAATAATGTAAAATAAAATAAATAATGTTTTTGAGCAACAAATCAGAATATTAGAATGATTTCTGAAGGATCATGTCACTGGAGTAATGATGCTAAAAATTCAGCTTTGAAATCACAGGAATACATTATATTTTAAAATGTATTCAAATAGAAAACAGTTGTTTTACATAGTAAAAATATTTCAGAATTTTACTGTCTTTGCTGTACTTTGCAGGCTTGGTGAGCAGAAGAGACTTCTTTAAAAAACATTACAAATTTTACTGTTCAAAAACTTTTGACTGGTGGTGAATATTAGATATATAAATATTTTGTTTGAATTATATACTGAAAGGCATATTGATCCATTAGTAGGGCATCATACACTGATATTGCAGCGTTGCTTTTACTGGCATCACAAATGATCGCCTTAGAAAAAACTGTAATTGTCTTTGAACTGACTAAGACGGTGTAATTGCAGGGCGATGGGAACATCCGGTACTATGAGATCACCCTGGAGAAACCCTACCTGCAGTATCTCATGGAATTCAGGTCTCCTGCACCACAGAAAGGGCTTGGTAAAGATCGATGATCACACTACACCAGCAATATCTGCAAAAATAGTACAGGAAATTTTCCAGATTAACCCTAGAATGCAAAAAACCCCAAACAGAAACCAAAACAACCTACACAAATTGATAAAGGAGGTCAAAATGGCCCATATTGGATTCTGTGGTTTTCTTCATAGAAAGGCATCCATGGTTTATCTTAATTTTCAGTGCAATGAAATTAAGATTTTGATAAACAATTTTTTAAAAATTAAATATGTTGTTAATGTTTATTTGTTCACTTTAACCACATTCAAAATGGTATTTCTAAATCTATGACCAAAAATATGTAAATTATAACATATTAGTCTTATGAGGAATATAAGGAATATCACAGAAAACCAATTTTTAACAAAAATATTAAAAAACCCTGTCAAGTAATTTGACTATATTTTTGCAGTCTAGGGTTAAACTTGGAATTTTGTATGTATAACCTTAGCACTTTTAGTTTCTCAGTACGTTCTTGCTCTAAAAGGAATAATTCACCCAAAAATTTTGTCATCATTTACTCACCCTCATGTCGTTCCAAAAAAGAAAATACGTTGAAGAGTTTTGAAGAAATTGACTTCATAGTAGGGAATGGAATACTATAGAAGTCAATGGGGACCATCAGCTGTTTGACTACCAGCATTCGTCAAAACATCTTCTTTTATGTTCAGCATAAGAAAGAAACTCGTGAGGGTGAGTAAATAATGACAACATTTTCATTTTCAGGCGAACTATCCCTTTAATAAACCAGCTACGTGTTGTGTTATGGCCTCTTATTTCAAGACAAAACTAGCAATAAGCATGCCAGTTATCAGTGTCTAATGTTCAACTTCTCATATGTTCCTCTCCCACATGTGTATTCTCATAGGAGTGATGCCGAAGCATGGGCTGGATGTAGGAGCGTGTGAAGTCTTCAGGTTTTATAAGTTGGTGACTCTAAAGGGCCTGATTGAGCCAATCTCTATGATTGTACCTAGAAGGGTGAGCATAAGCGCCATGAAGCTATTAGTTCACAGTCCATTGTTCCCAGTTAAATGAATCATTTAGAGTTCCACAGAAGGATGAGAGAAATTTGTGCTAGACACATCCCTTGAGTGAAGTCTATAGTTGAGGATCCTGCCAAAATGTCTTTTTTTTTTTTTTTTTTTTTTTTTTTTAAGCAAGCAGTCTGACAGGATGGAGGAATCCATCAGTTCTCTGTTGCTGGTGTAACTGCCGCCTCAGTGAGATGAGAGTAGTGAGCCATGTAATAACCTCCATGTGAGACACAGCATGTGTGTTCTGTGCTCTGGACAGAATGGGCAAGGGCAGGTTGGCCCATTATCGGAAGGCTTTGAAAACAGTGGGAGGGACAGCCGACTATCAACACCACAATTTTAAAACACACCCAAATAAATCCATTGCCAGTTCTGTTTCAGTGCAAACTGACCTCATACCTATTAAGCCATATCTATCATTCATGATAGAAGGTGAATCAGATATTGCCCAGCCAACGGTTTAACCCAGGGGTTTTAAAATCAGGATGCAACAAGAGGGTGTTCTGTAAATTTGGGAGGAAAAAAATTACATGTGTAACAGAATAAATGTAGTTATGCATAATATATGCATATTTTTGTTTCTTTCCTTGGAACAAACGTATGTTAAAGAATTGTTTTTATTTGTGTTATTTTCTATAAAGCTGCTTTGAAATTATATATATATCATGTGAAGTGTTGTACAAATAGATTTAAATTCAAAATGTTTCTTTAATATTAGGTAGAAAAATACACAGTGAAGGTAAATATTAATTTTATGTTTAATATTATATTTTTTAAATAATAATTTTAATTATAATATATTAAATAAAATATTTAATTGTTTAAACATACTTTTTATATGTATGTACATATAGAGTAAGTAAGTTGACAAAACAAATATGTAATTAATATTTTGGAATTTATTATTTTGGGAAACAACACGTACTATTTTATATTATTTATTTATCACACTATACATATTCTTTATCCTTTTAGCTGCCTTTATAATTTAAGTAGGAGATCATCATATTTGGAGGTCGGAGGCATCAAATGTTTTAAAAATCTCTAGTTTTTCTCAAACCCAAATCATTAGTCATTTTATTTTATTTGTGGCAGAAGCCTTAGAATTCAGCAAATCCACATGAATCACTAAGAATAAGTCTCTGAATACCTGGAATTATTTTCACTCAGATACTGAGTTACCTTTCATCCAAAGTTTCTCACAGTGCACTAATTACACATCCTGGAGCATTCTTAAGTGCTCTGCACAATGAACACAGTGATAATAGTGTACTTCCTGTGAGCCTCTGAATTCCACATATTAGTTTAGACTGAACATTTGCCAGCCTAGAGCCTAATACATCACCAAATACTAATGCAGAATCGGATGCAAAATTCACTTTTACATAGTGTTTGCATATAAGTGTGTCTTAGCAGTGTGTGGACACAACCACCCTGCAATAATAACAAATCCATTCACTCATTTTTTTTTAATCCCCCAAAAAATTAAACAATCTCAATTATCAAGCTGTTTTGATTTTCTGAACAGTATGACATCATATTGTTCAGGCCCCGCCCACAACCACTGACAGACTGTCCTGTATTAGCATATTTCCACCCTTGGCCAGTTGTACGTTGTCCGACATTTTCTACGCGTTCAAGCAGCTGTAGCGGCAGCGTCTCGTAAGCAATGCATTTTTTGTTTTTGATGGTAACACACAACCAAATACACAAAAACAGCAGAGAGCAGTGAAATGAGCAGTAGCTCATTATCATTTAAAAAGACATGCACCGAAACGGGTCACCGTGAACAGAGCTGCTTTTGACAAGGTAAAAAATGTCGTTGTTTTACACGACCATTGCAGAATTTTAGCCAAAGTATGTTGCAGACATTTCATAAAAACCCTAAAGAATCATACCAACTTGTGGAAAATGGGCATCCGATGTCTCCCTTAAATCTAACTATACAAATAACAATAAATGAACAGAAAACTGAAAACCCTCTTTCTTTGCAGTCGGAGACATATCAAGAGGATATATATCCCATGACTCCTGGGACAGAACCTGCTCTGTCTGCTGATGAGTGGCTCAGTGGAGTTAACCGAGGTAAAGACCTGCAGTTAATTTAAAAATAAAAATATTTGAAAAGAGTCTAAAATTAAACACATTCATGTCTGCATGTACACGTCTAGGTCCGGTGCTCATGTCCTTAAAAGAGGGATACAACAGACCAAACAAGCTGGTGTTCAAGGCTCCTGTGAAGGAGAAGAAGGGTGGAGTAGTCAATGGGATTGACCTGCTAGAAAACGTGCCTCCTCGTACAGAGAATGAGGTGTTACCGTAATTCTGTTTAAGATTTATTATAGTTATTGAAAGGACTATTTAGCCAGTACAGTTCCTCGCTGAGAGGTGTTTATATATATATATATATATATATATATATGTATATATATATACATATGGTGTATATATATATATATATATATATGTGTGTGTGTGTGTATGTGTAACCCTGTATGTTGTGCTCTGCAGCTCTTGCGGATGTTCTTCAGGCAGCAGGACGAGTTGCGGCGACTGAAGGACGAACTTACGCAGAAGGACATTAAGATTCGACAGCTTGAGCTGGAGCTCAATAACATAAGGAACAGCCCAAATATCAACAACAACAATAACAGCAGCAGTAGCAGCAGCAATGGTAGCAGCATTTGACATTGGATCTGTGCTGTGTCTGTTGATCTCCTAAAGTGACACACTATAAGCCCTGAGCGCTGCTGAAACACACAGGCTTCCTTTTTTCCTAAAACTCCAATTTCCCTCCTTGAAGACCGCAGGAAAGCAAACGCTTGTCTTCATAAAGCAGTGTTTCACTCTGACCCCCAATGTTGACCCCACAGCTGCTGTGTGCTAAGTCGACTTTATTGGAGTGATGATTCACTAACCCTGTGAAAACTGTCCCATCACATGACCTTCAGTCACACTGTCGGTCTACCTGCAGTGGAGTTATTCTCTCTATATGGATTGGTTTTGGTACAAGCTATTCATTGCATTATCATAATAGTAGACTAAATTTAATTATTAGAATTATTTATTTCTTTTTTTTTATTTGCGCTACTTAGCCTCGTTCTAAACAGCTTAATAAACGCCATATAGAGCAGAAACGTGTTTTATAAAGTCAACCACACATGCTTCACCCATCAAGCTGTTATCTCATGTAAACACTAGGTCTGTTGCGTCATTTTGATATGACCCACAGTGCTAATGTAGAAACTTAAACACTGCAGTGCTGTAATCTTACACAACAGATGATATTTATCCAATTGACGTGCTCCTAAGTCTAGAAGTATTGAGTTTGTACTAATTTAAGTTGGGGAATGTGTTGCTTCACATAATTTAGATTCTTCTCACACTGTGCAATGTAAAATATCTTCAAGTCAGTTAACAGAGACAATTCAAAAGGGTTAAATCAAATAAGCTTCAAAATAATGTCAGAATACATTACACTTTGCACCTGATGAAAACACAAAAGTCCTCAAATTCTAAAATCTAATTATGAAATGAATTAGTAATAGATGTAGTTAGAGACCTACACTGTAGTTCCCTAGGAAAGTACCTAAAGTTTGCAGAGAAAGTCAGAAAAAGAAAGTTAAATGAATTAAAGAATGAGCCAGAAATTTTATTCAGAAATTACATTTTTGATTCTGAAAGAATGTTAATACTTTTCATTTTTGATTTATTAAGCGTAATGAAGCATTGTTACTTTTTTAAATTAACATTTAAATCAAACCTATTTATTGATTTCCATTTCAGTTCATACTTTTAAATGAAGCATCTCGTGTTTTCAGGTTTGTAGCTTGTAACCATGAATTTACTGTATCCTTGCTAACCTCCCTGCTGAAAAAATCAATAGAAACCATCACAGAAATTCTAAATATTTAAAATGGTTTCCAGTACAAATATCATTACAAACCATCAACTTTAAACCATTAAAACGATTAAAAATGGTTTTCCTGTGGTGTTTTTTGGGACATATTCCATTAGGATTTAGTGGTTTTAACAAGCCATCAATAGAGGGTTTGCACTTACGTCATGATTTGGTAAGTTATGTGGATGTGCAGCCATATTGGCCATACTTGGATGTAAACAAGAGTATGGATTGCACTGTTAATGTACTACTAACTATGATATAAAGGACTGGACGGGAAAGGGCACAATATTTTGAAAAACTAAAAAATAATAGGTTGTAAAGATATTAGCCTAATATTTCACCTACCTGACTGGAAATTATAGATTCTTGCCCTGGAAATCCTGGTTCAGGATTTATTTTGTTCCTCAGACAGTTTTTTGCGCTTATCTCCTTGATTTTTTTTTATAACTTTTGGCAGTCTATAGTACTCCAAATGTTTTTCTCAGTCTCAGTGATTAGTACTGCCCAAAACATAACAATAATTGACCATTTTCAGCAGCAAAAATAAGCGAAATATGCGAGTTTCATTTGCTTCAGTAGCGCTGTTTACATGAAGTGCCGCCAATATGGCTAATTGATTGAGACGTAGTGAAAACACCAATAGGCACTATTACCGTTTCCATTAAAACCAGTACAATTTCTATTATGACCAGCAAAGCCATTACAAATTCTGTGATTGTTTCTATTGTTTTGTTTTTAACAGGGCTGTGACATTCAAATGATTGCCCCTTTTAAACAAGTTGCTTCCTAGATTGGATGTAAATTCTTATGAAGTGCATTGTATTCAGCTTTGAACTTTCAATGTAAACCTTTTCGAATGTTTTATTGTAAAGCGGACAAATTCCTTGTGGGCAAATATATTATGTGCCACGAAAGACTACAGGTGCAGTCACGCTCTTCTAGAGCTCCTCTCTAAAGGTTACCCTATTAATCATAATTTAAATCATTTATTTTCCCAGGAACAAACTGGACCAGCTCGTTCTTTAAAACGTTGAATGGCATGAATTTACTCGACCACCTCTGAGGTGATGTGTTCAAACGTTATCCTTTTAAAACACATTATCGGGTTCCTAAATGAACTAGCGATTATAAATAACCTCGCTCGACCAGTGCGAAAAGGAAAGTCGGTCCACCTCTGAATTCAGCCAGTGAGTGTTTGACATTTTCCAGCTGTCGCTATTTAATGAATACACTATGAGCCTCAAGCATTGTAAATATTTTGTCTGATAAAACAATAACACAAACTTCAGCAGCTCTTGCTTCATTATTGCATAGTAATAGCTCGTTTTGAGGTAGAACGTGTACTTGAGGTGTTCTTACATTAGGGGGCGGTAAAGCCACAGTCTTGCTCACGTCAACACATTGGCCTATGAAACAGACTACAAGCATCCTCTTAACATGTTATAGAGCAATTAGCAGTAGTGCTTAGGGAACAATAACACTAGGCCTACCTAAATGGGCCAAACAGGAAGTTTACGTAGTCTGTAGCTACATTCCAAATCTTGTGCCTTGTAATTGTGCATCATCTTAGATGCCGAACTGGTTATTAATTTGTTCACAGTGTGAGGTGCCAGAATATTTATGTTCTGCTCAGGCCCCTTTCATTTGGTGTCAGACAAGGCGCTCACTGCCTACACAAGCACAATTAACGTTGAAATATTTCGTGCTGACAGTGCCTGAAGAATTATGAGGCAAGACATTGGGCTAACCTTTGTCTCTGATTAAAATGAAGAACATTAATAGGTAATCACTACTCTGTATTTCACTATTCATTATGATTAACTAACTACAGCATGTTGCACAAAAGGTAATTGCGTGCAAAGTGAAAACCTCTTCCTGAAATAACACTATAGTTTGCTAAAATGAATTTACTTAACTTTACTAACTCTACCCTGAGACTAGCTTATTAATGTGCCTTTCGATCTTTCACACAAACACAACAAAAAAAATGGCAATCTGTCACCAAAGATCTTGAGACAACTCATTTACACTGTATGCAATGCTTTCATGCTCTTGTTAACAAAGCACATGCTTATACAGTAAATATTCATTTGAACAAAAATGCTGACTTTTATTCATGTGAAATCCGAAGTCTTCTTTTTAATAAAAAGTTCAATCAGTATGATCTGACAACTGGTTACAGCTCAGTTAAAATTGCGTACGCTTTCTATTTAAATTGGCATAACGCTTCTGAATATTTACACAATATTCAGTAACGTATCATCAAAAATATACAAGCTATTTTCCCTGAGCTTCACAATGCAATTTCACGTTAACCCGCAATATCAGTGGCGAGATGATACACACTTGTCATCTCTTCACAAGATTTCAAATACATAATCTATTGATCAAGTATGTAATCACATCTAATTACAATAAGTGGATTTGCTGTGGCTGTGAGAACAGAGAAGTTCAAATTACCATAGAGCCGCTTGCGTTTTCATTCATTTTATTACAGTTAATGGTTACAACTGAGATTATTTGTGAAAATGTCTGCCATTATCAAAGGGAATCAGAAAAAAAATATATTTGGTCATTATTTACAAAGAACACGAAACCTCTGAACTATCCACACAAAAGGGAGAAGGGGTTTAGGGCTCATTTGACAAGGGCAGACATTCGGCTCTGAACATTAAAAAATAAAATAAAATAAAAATCACATTGAGAGGTCGAACTGTGCATGTCCAAGCAGACATCATGATGTTTTCTTCATGCCTAAACAGCACGTCACATGGTGGTGGTGTTGGTGGTGACGAAGATGATGATGATGATGATGATGAGGAAAACACCAAAGAAACAAAATACACAAATAAAAGATGCAATAAAAAAGTGGGTTAGAAAATGTTCTTCCTTGAAATCCAGTAGTCAACTTTAAAATAGAGTCAGCCATGCACTTCTAAAAGGTTTTTGGTTGTTTTTTTCTTTTTTAATACATAAGTCATCACCAGCATTTAGGCATCAACAGTAAAGACAGGGAAAAATTACAAGAGCATACTGGTCTTTTTTTTTCCAACAATAATAAATTTCCACACGGTGTTGTCAGCCATTTGAAGAGCTTTTGGAGAAAATGAAGGGAATCAAACTGAAAGTACAAACCAAACCAAAAGAAAACAACAACAACATCAACAACAAAAAAGCTAAAAACAAATATTTAAACTGTGTCCTCGTTTATACTAACCCACCCCCTACCATTTGAATACCTCCCCAAACCATCGCAGAGTGACAATAGGACAGATATACAGGGGTTAAACGGTCAGATCACAATGGGGGGAGTGCATGTTCAGTCATCATCTTCCTCCCCTTCCTCGTCTTCTCTTTTCCTCTTATGACCCCGCTCCTCCTCTGTAAACACAACACACAGAAGTTTTGTTTACTCTTACTCTGACCATTCAACTGGCAGGCGGTCAAACTTTACACTTCATCTATTCACTTACCATAATCTTCCTCATCATCTACCTCACCGTCATTTAACTCCTCTTCCTCCTCCTCCTAAAAGCGTGCAAAAAAGCCACAAATTAACACCACGTACATGTATTTGCAATTAGAACACGAATCATCATTATGTTCCGTCATTAACCTCTCCGCTGATGTCCTCTTCTTCCTCCTCTTCTCCCTCTTCCTCATCATCCTCCTCTCCCTCCTCTTCATCTTCATCTCCTGGAGCTGCATCTTCATCATACTCCTCCTCTTCTCCCTCTGCATACAAAATTAGGTCAATGACAAAAGAATTCCTTAATCTCGATTTAAAAACCGATACATGTCGAAGCACGGTAACACTCAGCAGCTCTTCAGAAACATACCATCTTCATCATCCTCCTCATCGTCTAGGCCTTCGACGTAAGCTTCAGCGTCAGAGTCTGGTGCTTCCTTATCCTCTTTGTCATAGCCGTCGAGATATGTCAACTGAGGAAGCAGCTTGAAAACATTTTCTCTGTAGTCGTTCAGGTTTGTCACCTCACAGTTGAACAAGTCTAAACTTTTGAGGCTTTCCAATTTTTTCTGTTGGGAAAAGGACCGGAGGACAAATTTAAACATTTTTTGTATTTTTAGCATTTCAAGCCATCTAAAACTTTTTCGTGCCAAGAAACAACATTATTATCCATAACAATAGTGCTTTAAAGTCTCTCAACAGTTTCAATATAATACATTTAAATGTATATTCATCAGCAAGTTGATAAACTCCACTAGTTTACGACACCAACGATACTATAAACACATCTTACCAGGGGTTCGATGGTGCTGAGGTCTTTAATTTTGTTGCCGCTGAGGTTGAGATGGGTAAGGTTGGGACATTTCTCTGCCAGTACCTCCAGACCCCCTGAGATTCTGTTATCGCTAAGCTCGAGCTGTGGAAAACATTATTAAGTGTAATATTAATAAGTCTACCAAAGACTTCACACAACCCCCAAAAATATTTTTAAGACTTCTTACATAGCAGACAAGAAAGCTCCCATTACCTTTTTGAGTTTGTTTAGCTTCGGCAAATTGGCGACTGATGTTAAGCCTACGTTGATTGTGCTTAAAAATTCCAGTTCCTCAAACTCATCAGTGAGGCCCTCAATTTTGCCCTCATTTGACCGACAGTTGTCGAGCACAAGCTCTTTCACCTGTTAAAGGGCACATGAGATGAAACGTTATGATTAATGAGTACAGCATTTGTTACACACTGCACCTGAGCAACTTAAAACCTACTGGAGAAGTGGACAAAGACGCTTAAATTTAATCACATCAGAGCTGTTTCTAACTTTTGCAGCACTGTGTGTTTACCTTTATCATGTTGACCCACCAAAACAGCATAAAAATATGCTTGGAAATAAAATTAAGGAAAAATGTTATTTATCAGCAAATACTTAAAACAAATATAAAAACAGCGTTTATTTTTTTTTAACAAAATAGTAATATATTAATCCGGTAAGAATGAGTGTGGGGGGGAGGGGGAGCACAAACAAAACACGTATCCACGACCGAATCGGGCGCCATTCGGTTGTAAAGTTTACTTCAGCATGCGGTCTACAGTAAGAGATAGGGGTGCGTGTTTCGGTGCTTTGACAAAACCTCACATTTGACTCCCTATCCAACAAAATGGCTGACTCCGCAACAAGCGGCGTACATTGTTTTCCTGTGGGTAGAGCATTTTTACTATAGTGCGTGCGTGCGTGCTCGAACAGCGAAGTAAAGACGCGTAAACGATAGCCTGGGTGTTACACAAATGCATTACATTGTCTTGGAAGAGCAAAGACACGAGGACGGACCCAAGAATTCACGAGTAGGAGGGGCAGAGAGGCGCATGATAATGCAACGGAGTCGCTCTTTAAGCGAAAGGTATTGACTTTCACGGAATAAAAATGAAATTCCCGGCTTCGTACACGCTCGGCTCTCTATATGCAACGGTTCTGGTCGGTTCAAAGCCTAGAGACGGCGGCAACGATTCTCTGCTCGATTAAATATCGTGCGTCTTTGTTGCTGGTTAAAATGGCGGCTTGTCCTAGATCTTGCAACTAGAGCAGCGCAGCTTCAAGTTGCGTAGCGCTCACATAAGCGCCCAGTCTATGTCAATAACAAGCAGAGCCACACGGCTGAAAATCTCTTTATCCTGCCAGTGGAGACGCACAGAAGTGCTCAGAACACGGTTATGACATTTTAATTACGAGTTCTATTACGGCGTATTTGGGTATGCGTAAAGGGGGCAATAACAGGGACCTTGATAATGTGCCACTGAATTGATCAGAGACGGTAGTTACACTTGTGGGAATTGATATATAGTAAGCAAAAACACGGAGGATGTTTAAAAACGAGAGAGTGCCGATTTGGTCTTTGCATTCTGGCAATGTCGTCGACATATAATGCAGTTTTAAATAGGTTTGGGCACCTTTACGCAACTAGATATGCTGTGACACGATTCCCTTCTATAACGCGAATGAACAACAAATGTGCTCGTTTTCCTATCCTAATCAAATAGGCGACTATTCGTTAACGTGCCAGAAGCCCACGAAAAGATCCCGCCTAAGTATTTACACAACTTTCTTTGATTGCGAACTGGAAATGCTTTCGATGTAGCCTCAAATCCGTCAATAAAAGCCTTTTGCTGGAGAGAAGCCACGAAATTTATTTGACCGATCGGGTTATCGCAAGCTATCTGTCAAATCGTCTGCACAGCAATTCACAAAATGCGTCCCACAACAAGTTAGCGAACTGGCCAGCGACCACTGTGACTGGCAAGTATGAATGTTGAATTGAAAATGGATGTGCGAAAGTGTGAGAGAGGCATGAACTGACGGCAGGCGACTTTTGCAGCACTGAGGATGCAAAGGAAAAGGGCGCGTTCGGGGGCTACAAAGTTACAAATATGGCTTCTCACGCCGCTTCCCTTGTTTATACACTGAATGCATGGAGCTCTTGCAGTTTCCGAGCCACAGCATCACCAAAAGCTCTCGCGAAAGTTGGGAAAAAATAATCTGTAAAACTGTTCAACTCACGGGCCGTGTAGAGGCACACTGAGATAACAATATCCAAGGCTCTAGGCTTGTAACAAAGTCGCCGCAAACTTTTCATTCAAGACATCAACTTGACGCGTGCACATCTAGCGTTGTCCATCCACGCAGAACTACTCTAACCAACAGTTTTATCAAAATCATATCACTCAGCAATTAATAAAGATGCTTACGTCTGACGGCGTCCGGTTCCGCAACTCCAGGTGAATTCTCTTTTTCATATCCATCTTATTGAACTCTAAATGAGTGATTTAAACCAAAGAGCGCAGTTAGACTTGGAGTCTTTGCTGCACATTCAGCTATAGCCTCTTAACAAACTAGCTATTGCGAGTCTCACAAACATGATGCCTCAGTGGGTGGGAGCTGGGTGTGGGATTGTCGTCACCGGCGACCAATTAGAAGCGCCGAATGGAATGTGAAAATACTCACAACTGCACCGACGACCAATCAACGCTCGGTCACAAACTGGGTGGGGTTACAGGAACTGTTAGGTTGATCCAGCGAATCTGTTTTAGGGTGACATCTATGCGATAAAATCAACCGAACTGTCGAAGGTGCAGAGACTAAACGGGGGTATGGTAGTAACTTTAGTTTTGAGTGGGCTTATCCATACTTGGACCGGGATACAGGAGTTAGAGGAGCACAAAGACTTTTCGAAATAAACCGACGTGTTGGTTACAATAAAATGCAACGGTCGTGTCAGTGAAGCGGGCTGTTAAACGTAGTAAATGCGTCTGTCAAACTGCTGCTTCATGTTTTGAAACACACAGTTTCCTGGCAGGTAAGTTAAGTACAGTCACTTTGGACTGATGGATGGTAGACCGTCAGGAAAACACGACCCCTCCCCCTTTTGGAGGGAATGCACGGCGGCGACCACCGAGACTATCTGCGCTAAAATCTTTATTACTTTTCTAGTTTACGCAGTGAACGCTGGGAATTTTTCACACTGCACCTTACAATAAAGGGGATTTCATGCAGTGAGAGTTCGAAATGAGTTAGTCCTGTTTATGTAAATAGTATAATGGTTTAAACAGATGATGCATAATATTTAAACGCGAACCGAGGAACGGTTGCATAACAAAACGCACTGGACAAACCATACAAAGACACGATGTCTCTAAAGCAAAAAGTGGTCATACGACATACGTCGACGTAGTTTAATTATTACAAACGAGCCCCGCTACAGCAGAGCCCATAAGTTATCAGTAGCCACTGGTCTTATTAAAAACAAGTTTGTCACATGCACTTGACTGCCACATCGCACACTCCAACCACGGGCCCACGCTTTTTCCTACAGTTCAAACCAGCCAATCGTATTTCAGGGGCAGCATTCACTTCCGCTTCTCGCTTTGACTATTGTTGGTATTGAGGGGAAAAAAACAAGGTCACCTGACTGTGCCCGGCGCCATCTTGAGTCGCAAAATACAACACATTCAAATAATTATAATACCATTTATTGACTCTTAAAACGAACAAAAAGCAATAGACTTTACCTATATTTGATGTCATGTCTGTGTGTCGCTCCGCTACCCCTTAGAAAAAACTGTAGAGCAACTGCTTGGCGCATGATTGTTTTCACAAGTGCACCGGCTGGGTTGTTTGTTGAGAGAGCGCATTTCACTGGCGACTCTGTCGTTTTACAACGTTATTTCGAAATCACTTCATACCAGGACATTTTGCCCTTGAAGAAAACAGAAAAAAAAATCTTCTCCTCTCGATCTGGCCACTGACTCCAACCCGCGCAAGCGGGCTATTCTCAAGCCCTTTTGATTGTACTTGCGCATTAGTTGAGACCATTTTTCCTCTGGGTGTGTCTCACTCGTTGTCTGAACGCCCTTGCTAGCAGTACTGCATCAACTGTGTGTGTGGATTGCATTGCAGAGTGCGTGCACGATGTGCGCAGAGCCAAATCGTATTCGCACGCTTTGTGGCACACACACGCACTCAGTCGCTCCTTTTCACACCACCGACGGCTAACTTTTGTGCGTGAATGCCGAGGAACGTCATCAGGACAAAACGTAGAAAATTAGAGAACGTGCACCAACATGTTTGCTCATGCAAGTCACAAGTCACAAATCACATTCAGGAAACTATTTCTTGCGCGGAAGACTTTATCGTTTGGACAGTGACAATGGAGACCGCGTGAATCATGTGACTCGCCGAGAAGGGTTACATATTTGAATAAAAGGCATTTGGAAGAACCGAGGGGTTATTTAACAGGACAGATATATTGATAATCATTTGCGCCATATGCTATAATGCCAAAAAGAGTGATGCAAAGAATCATCTCGTGGCGTGTTTAATCATCAACCTTTACGATTCATGTCGGTGTCCCTTTAAAACAATGCTTTTCTTTTTAGTACCATCTTCGTTACACGAGATCGGTCATTTTGTGAGGCATTGTCAGTAGCGTTCATTGCGTTTTGCAAAATTGGAGTAGCATGTGTCAAGTTTTATTTGTCACAACAGCACTGTACATGTAAAATGAAATTATAAAGTTCAGAGAACAGTGCAAATCAATAGAATAGGACCCCTGTTTCTGAATCATAATGTCATCTGTGTAGTTCATGCCACTTCCTCTGAGTAATGCATACCTCATGACATAAAACAACAAGTTAATCAAATTATTTACTCATTGTCCAGAAATTAGTCATAGCTAACCTTCTCTAACTGTATGCTACATTGAATACTACCGTTTCTTTATTCACCTTTTAAAGTTAAACAAACCTCTTTAAAATACACCTTATTTGATTCACACAATTGCAAATAATACAATTTCTAAACATTTCGCTCATGCATTTCCCACTCAACTCGAATATGTACCACGCTTGTTGATTTGACTAATGTTTCAGGGCGTTTCTGAACTGTCCTGGCACTGTAATACAGAAACTTAAGATCTGACTAGTTTTCTAAATGACATCCTAACTGAAAATGTTTCTGTAATAACACCCCTGATCTATTATTTTGACTGTTTTATCACTTTTTTCACAATTGGTTATTTTATTAGTGGTTCCATGAACTCCTGAGGCCTTAACTAAATCCTGCTTATGCTGTATGTGCATTTTTGATGTTTTGCTCTTTGTTAAGAAAGCATCGGATAAGAACATACCTGTAAACTGAGAGATTTGGGGAGTATTCAGTACAGGCTAATGCAAATATATCATTCCAGGGGCTGTTTTTTGTACCAGTTTGAGTTGCTTTATGATTTGAAGCATCTCCTGGATGGAGGGTTTTGACAGTAATCTTGTCTCCACACTTCATCCTTTTTGTGTCATGCAGGGCATTGATAGAGGGCAGCTTACAGCCAGTGCTGTGAGAATGCATGCAAAATTGAAGTAGGACTGTTTGTGAAACATTTGCATGGAGAACATCCTGTTTTACACTCTGCGAAGGTGGTCTCATGATGGAGTTATGACACTGGCCTTTGGAAACTTGACTGTCTTAATATTTCCATGTAGCAATAACAAGTTAATGGAATATGATGATTTATGCATTTGCATAAATAATCTAACAACTATTCTTTAGATACAGATGATACAGCACAAGGTTGTTAATCTGACCTGTCTAATCTGATTTAGTAGATTTTCGAAATGCTGTTAAGGACTCACTTTGATCATTTAAGGTCCACTAAACACAGCTATTCAGAAAAAAATATGAGTGAAAGACAGTGACCTAAATGCTGACCCATGTGTAAGGTTGTATAACTATCTTTGTCAAAAGGTTGCATTCTCCTGAAACACCACTAGATGACAGCCTTTCATAGGCTGAAAACTGTAGCTTGGTGGACCCAATGTTGCTGCTACATTAGATTCTGAGTTATGACTTATGAATGAATCATGAAAATACATTGATATTATTTCTAATTCATGTTTCTGTAACCCATGTTCATTAAATTACAAATGTTCAAAGTGCCGCGTTTTTAAAGAAACTTGTTCAGTACTATAATTAGGCCTATTATGAGGATTAATCTGAAAAGGATTATATATTTGGGAATGAACAAATGGAGCACATCCTTTCAAAGACCAGTGAATTGATTATAACCTTTCAATACGCTTCAAGGTTGACTTTTGTCATGAAATTAAAGAAAAAAAAATAACTTATTCTGCCGTTTCTCAGCAAGCATATGTAATACACCAATGGCATATTGCTGCCATCTACTGGTTTGTTAGCAAAACACAACAGACAAACATAGTCACTTGAACATTTTCACCATCATCTCGCTCCCTGCCTGCAACTGTTTAAGTTTATGAACCCTAAATATGCATTAAACATGACCTTACTATTATAGAGTATTGTAAAATGTCATTTTCATTTTCCCATTTTTATGAGACAGGCCCATATGTCTAACACACAAAAGTACAGTCATTGACATGATGGCAGATTTGCTGTTACATCATATATACATCAAGCACGACCTCCAACCTTATAAATAAACCTTTTTTTATTGACTACGTGTGCACTTTATAGGGTCATCGTTGCAGTAAAATATTTTGACCACACGATGGCAGTGTAAGAAAACAATATAACAGTCTTTAGGAAAAGTATGAATATTGCTGTTGAAACCTGTATTTAGGGCTCATGGCTGTCATTATTTGTCTCGCTAAATATTCCCAGATGAATCTACTGACAGAAAATGAGAATCATTACAAACACTTTATCCATTAGGGTACAAAACACTTGAACGAATTATGTGTATATATATATATATGAAGAGTTCAGATGCAAAACCAGCTAAATCCATCTGACGTCTTTCTTTAAAAAATGCATTTTTATCAGGCTCAGATGTATAGGTTTCTATGTAAGTACCGGTACTTCTGATTGAGCTGAGGCTGGTATTTTAGCGAGTTTGAAGAAAAAGTATTTAATGGATGTATAATATGTGTCGAGAGCATTCACTCAGTGTCATTATCTCATTTTTGACCGAGATGGCTTTTAGCTGGTTTTGCATCTGAACTCTTCATATATATACTTTCTGAGTTAAGGTAAAAATTTGTCAAAGAAATAAATCATTTGTTCAAGTGGATATAATATATATTTATATATACTATGTATATATATAAATTTGATATTTTATTATATACTTTTATATTTATTTATAAATATATAAAAAAATATATATATTATATTATAATAATTATAATAAGCAAAACTTTGTGTCAATTAATATACAGATATATACATAGGCTATTAAATTGTTAACATTTTTATGCTGTTATAATTTGTAATAAAAACTGTTCACTCTCAGAAAAAAGGTACAAAAGCTGTCACTGAGGCGGCACCCTTTCAAAAGGAGTCCCTCAGTTGTCCTCAGTGTGAAAAGATGGATCTCAAAATCATAGAGTCACTGTTGGAAAGGGTTCAAAAATGCAAAGGATGCTGGAAATCCAATAATTTGTGGGAACTGAAGGATTTTTCTGAAGAACAGCAGGCTGTAACTGTTCAGGACAGACAAGGGACTCATCAACAACTATCAATAAACAAAGAAAAAAAAAAGGTAACAACACAGTATTAAGAATCCTTCTTATAAATTCAAATATTATTTTCTCTTGTGAACATTTTGCAGATTCAACTGTATGTACCATTTAGGTACTAATATGTGTATTTGAGAGACCAGTATGTATTTTCAAGATACAAATGTGAAAATGGTCCAAATGTGTACTTTTTGCAAAGGTCCTGCCCCACTGACAGCTTTTGTTCCTTTTTTCTGAGTAAATGAAATAAATGAGTTAAAAATGCATTTACATTTTCATTGGGGGTCTCAGAATTTTGTGCCAACAGAGGGGTGTATACTGCTAATCGTCTTCTGAAAATCCATGTCTTTTGGGACTGCATAAAACAAAGACTCTCTGACAACATCAAGTTGGAGTGATGGCCAAGAAGGAGTGGCTTGGTGGGGGTGGCGGATGTTTGTCAGATGAAACAAACTGAAATAAACCCCTGCATTCATTATTAATGTTAATTGACTCGAGGATCAGATCTAGGATGGAGATTGTAATTTGATAGCCACTTAGAGGGCATGGATATCTTGCTCTACAACAGACCATGTGGCTGAATCAAATTATGCCATCTCATTGTAACATTACAAGATGGTT
This sequence comes from Labeo calbasu, assembly GCA_019740295.1. NCBI lineage: Eukaryota > Metazoa > Chordata > Actinopteri > Cypriniformes > Cyprinidae > Labeo > Labeo calbasu. The sequence goes on along the minus strand of JAHKKF010535735.1, from coordinate 47,291 downwards.
TCATTCCTTAGAAAGGCCATGATTTAGATTTTATGAACTGTTATAAATGCACAACCTCTACAGTGCAACCAAGGGCTGAAATCTACATTACTCAAAACTGTTGACTAGTGCTCTATGCTTCACAAAATTATTTTTTTGTGCTCCATGAACCAAATATCACCATACGGCTTTATACTGACATGAGGATGAGTAAATAATGACAGAATTTAACACCACATGTTCAGAGAACAAACATAACAGCGTTTGCACACAGATTCAGTGCAATGATTCAGAAACTTTCCATGACTCAATCACTTGGGCAACATGAACATACCCACATCTCTTTTTTTATGTCGTTTGTATCACATTCATTTCTAAAATGTATTATTTTGTGATTATGTGGTGCACGACTGATACAAAAGGAACAGATGGCCATAATAAAGTGCTAGAATGACAGGAGAATGTAAGATATGTATAAAGAAAGTGTGCTTTATAGGTCATGTTCAGTATCATTAACAGTGCAGCTCTCAGCCCAACTTCTCAAACATTCATGACAATTTCTGTAGTCTGTCCAACAGGATCATGAGATGTTGTTTGTTTTCAACTGTTCTATCTTCCTCCCCCACAATCTTTAAAAATGTTACCTCTCGCCTTCTCTTTTTAAATTTTCAGTTTCAGCTTTAAAATGTGCTTTATTGGCATGGCATAATTGCACATTTGTAATGCCAAAGCTTTTGCAGCTTACAAAGTGGCATGGAAAGCAACAACAAGAATGGTGCAAAACAAAGTTGGGAAAACTATCAAAAGACAAAATGTACAAGTTAACTGAAAAATAAATATTCACAAAGAATAGCATTAGACAAAAAGAAGTTGATAAATAAGGGCAAAGCAAATAAAGTAATAAGGAAGAAAAAGAAATGAATAAGGATGAACAATAGCCCAATAAGGATTAAAGAAACTAATGAAATGCACTTTAGAAATGAGTTTATACCATATATTCTTTATTCTAAGGCATTAACAATATATGATAAAAGTTTCTTGCTCCTCAAAACTTGAACTGTATCTGTATCCAGAGTCGCCTGGTCAAGCCACTAGTGATCTATTAGCAAGCATTGTCATTCATCTGGTGGAGAGAGACTGGAGGAGAGAACTGTGACAGTTTTCTGTCTCTAATAATCACATATAAGATTGATCTACACAACTGCTCTTTCACTCTGCTTGCTTGCACATCATTTTGTAGGATTCCCCAGTGTCTTGTGTCTTCTAACACTGCTGTGGTGCACCAGACCTACTTTTTGTCTGTGTGTACTTAACAGATGGATAATAAATAAAATACATACATAGGGTAAGATGGGGGAAGTTGCCCCACTTACGAACTACATACCACTACCTGGGGCAAGAAGTCCGCCTGGCTAAACTGTCACAGTATGTATAAATAACATTTGATATCATTCTTATTAAATATTCAGAAATCAACTATTCTATTTAAAATCGACAAATATTTGAATAACTGAATAACTGATGACAGATGAATCAAAATCCCAGCAAAAGAGATTTATCTGAGAGGTAAATTTATTCTGTGTACACTTACATAAGACTTTTATAGAGTTGTATTAACATACTTAATTGCCCATATTTTAAAGGAATAGTTCATCCAAATGTTAATTATTCACCCTCATGTCGTTACAAACCCATAAGACCTTTGTTCATCTTTGGAACACAAGTGTTTTGATGAAATCCGAAAGCTTTTTGACCGTATAGCAAGGCCAGAAAGGTACACTCTAAAAAAAAATGCTGGGTTAAAAACAACCCAACTTGGGTTATTTGGAAACCCAGCTCTGGGTAAATATTGGACAGAACACATGCTGGGTTATTTTGACCCAGCTGGTTGGGTTAAATGTTTTTACCAAACATGCTGGGTTATTTTAAGTCAACTATTGTTATATTGCTGGTTTAAAATGGACTGGAACTTATAAAAACACACAGAATTACTAGAGACAACAGCAATAATCAAAAAATGAACATTTATTATAAAGCAAGAACACATGGACAAAATACAAGACAAATTGAATTTATTTGGGTGAATACAGCAAAGTTTACAATACTACATACATTTAAACACATTTAACAAGCATTTTAGACATAAAAATATTTAAAAGTAGAATTTTGATTTTAGTGTATTCAACCATTCTCTGTAATTGCTTTTTACCAAAATAGTGAAGAAAGAAAGACATGAACATCTTGGATGACAAGATGGCATGACTGACTCCAAAACTGCCCATAAACAAACAGTGCAGACATTAGAGAACATATTTTAAGATTAAACACAGTACAATAACGAATAAAATCCATTTATTTTATGCAAGGCAAAAGGCGTTTCCATCCTGCGAAACGACTGACGTCTCTTCCTTATATTGCGTAAAATAATACAATTTACAGTACAGTTAAGACTTTATAAATGAAATAAAATGTATACAAACCTTTATTTCACTGAGAACCACTCTCTCCTGTAGAGGACTCAAAAAGCCAGTGCTCTGACTGATTGTAACTCAGCAGCCAGGTTTTTTTTCAGAGACGGGCTCAACCCAGCGATTGGGTAGAAAAAATAGCCCAGCGTTAAAAATGACCCAGCAACTTACTTACAGAAAAACTACCCAGCACCTGGATAAAAAAATATGTAAAATAACCCAATAAAATGACTCAACAAATTGCACCCAGCATTTGGGTTAAAAAAATAACCCAGCACTTGGGTAAAAATATTAAAAACAACCCAATAAAATGACCCAACAAGTTGAACCCAGCAACTGGGTTAAAAAAATCTTTTTACTTTTACTCCGTAATTTTAAAAAAAAAAAATGTCGACAAATCACCCACAAAACTTTAACATTTAACATAATAATGTCATAGATCACAATTTTCCAGAGACACAAAATTAGGTCAATTAACCTTGAAACTATTTATGATCTTTCTGTTTTTAAAGACCCTAGTTTGCTGTCTCTGTATCAAAATGAATCCTCTGGATTCATTTTTTTTTAATCCAAACCTTTCTGTCTCTCTCTCTCACTCTGTTCTCTTTCCTAATATCTCTCTCTTTATCTGTATTATGTGTATGACTCCATCCTCCAGCTTGTAGATAATCAGATTGTAGTGCAGCAGCAGATTCATAATTGTATATTTACTGTCTGCAATACGCCACACTGGTGCCAGAAGGACATGAACCAGACAGACAGTAACTTTGGGTTCTATAAATGGAAATCTGCCAGACAGCATGAGATATTGTAAGTGCGGCTCCTGCTATTCAGTTATCAAGTGATAAAGTTGATGGACTGATTTTTATTGAGGGAGAACCTTTTTAAACCTAACAATTCACATTTAAACGGAGGCCAGTGCAAGCTTGTTAAGAGGGTAACCCAAGTCTGAGCACAATCATAGAAAACAAAAGAAAAGGGTGATTTCACCCGCTATGAGTACAAACCATCCCATACCGTAATAAATCAGCACTGTCCTCTAAAAGTGTACTAAAGTTTCTCCCTGCAGAGAGCTCAAAATCTTTTTTTTCTCCCAGGTTTACAACCTGGCTTCTCTCCAAATGCTCCCTTGTCCTCTATAGGCTGGCTTCACTATCATGAAAGTGTGATTCACGATTCATGATAAGGCAAACTGATTTACTTACAATGGCAGTCACTGTGTCCTTGAGCACTTTCCTGCTGAGAACACCAGCATAAATGGTCATCGCTATGTACTGAGTTGTAGAGACTTGACTAGGACAATATACGTAGTGTACACAGTGTCAAACTAAGAAAGGTATTGGGCAGTATAGGCTAGAATTTACTGAAAACATGCTATGAATCAAATATTATTTAATATGCATTCCCTTCACTCTCAAAAAATCTGTGAAAATAGGGCACAATGTACTGTATTAATTTGAAAGAATTTTCCATATTTGTGACCCTGGATGACAAAACCAGTCTTAAGTGGCATGGGTATATTTGTAGCAATAGCCAAAAATACATTGTATTGTTTTTTTTAAATTCCAAAGATCATTAGAAAATTAAGTAAAGATCATGTTCCATGAAGATATTTTATACATTTTCTACCGTAAATATATTAAAACTTATTTTTGATTAGTAATATGCATTGCTAACAATTTCATTTGGACAACTTCTCAGCCAAATCTCAGCCAAATATTGCCCTATCCTAACTAAATACATCAATGGAAAGCTTATTTATTCAGCTTTCAGATGATGCATAATTCTCAATTTCAACAAATTGACCCTTATGACTGGTTTTGTGGTCCAAGGTCGCATTTAGTTATTATAAGTGTTTAACTGTATTTTGAATTTTACACTGTATTGTTGATTGAGAACATTTTCAAACTCTGTGGAGTCACCATGAAGGCTGACAAATATCTACTTTCTGCAACGGTCTTCACGAGATCTCGCGACAAGTGACGTTAAGAATGTGATTTCGTAATTAAATTGATTCAACACATTTTCTTAAGTTGAGGGGGCAAATAAAAACGTTTTGTCAAGTTGAATCAACAAATTCAGAAGCTGCAAGCTGTGTCAACTTAATTGAAACTAAAACTGAAACTAAACTGTGAAATAATTTTTACAGTGTTCCTTATTATTATTATTATTAATTGATAATGTCCCAGGAATGAGCTGACAGTAATTTTTCTGTTATTTTATGTTTTTATTTTTTACAGTGTATGTTGAATCTACATTAATTTGGGGGTCCAATATATACATTTATGATTACAGATTTTACTGTTAAGTGTGATTGTAATTAATCACGTGCAATTAATTCATTTTATTTGATTCACAGCTGTAATTAAAAAAAAAACATCAACAATATTTTACTATAAATACATATTGCCTTGTTAAATATGAAACATTTTTTATGTTTATATATTTATATATTTTTATTTTATATTATAGAATATAGATTTTATTTTCACTGTATGTAGTAAAATATTTTTTGTCAGTTCTTGGTATTTTGTGATAGTAAGCCTTAGCTGTTCTATAAGTAAGAAATAAGAATTTAATTACCAGACAGATCTGCATGATAACTTGATATTTATTATCTTTACTTTGTTTTCAGTGGGGTGTATCTGCAATATGTTTTTTTATAATATCTTGAGCCAGAGCCTTATTTTTGCTTGTTTAGAAAGAAATAAAGAGCCACAAAAGTGATCATCTGTGACAGTGACAGATTATAATGGATACTTTTATTTTACCTATTGTGCATATTCCTGTAAAATCAGTATTAGCTTGTGGATTGTTGTTATGAAGCTACTGTATGTTTTACTGCCATATGTTTCTTTTATAAGTGAAAACAGACAGGCACATTATTGGTTTATTAACATTCTCTTAATATTCAAGTAATATCACAAGCAATATTTAAATGAATACATTTGTTCTGTCCATAAAATGCTAAATGAATACTTTTGTAGACTAGAGACATTACACAGCTGTTTGTTCCACCCGCCTTAAAGGTTCTGTTACACTTAGAGACAAAGTAGAGTGTATTTGCATGTTGTATATATACGTAGAGAATTTGTCACTCATGGTACCCTCTAGGAGACAGTCTTTGAGACGCAGAAAGAAGAAAGAAACAGAGAGCTGATGGCAGACTGAGCAGTGGATTTATGAAAAGGCTTGGGAGGGGAGCTCATGATGAGAGTAAGAAAGTAGAATAGATAGACAGCCGAGCTGTCAGACGTATAGACACTGAGGAGAGGATTTAATGAGTATGTGCATGTAGGGGGAGGGATGAGAGAAAGATGGAAATTTGATGAGCAGCTTTGGTCCCGTTGCCACCGTCTTCACAAGCTCCCTCACCCCCAAACCTCTCTTTTTCTCTTTCTCTCACAGCCTTTCTGTGTGTCACCCAGGAGAGGAATGCACATCTGCTTAACATGCAGCAGATATAAACAACCACTCACACTGACATTAAGAAAGAGACTCTATAGGGTGAGCAGCTGAAACAGATCTGCAAAGTCTTTGATGCATTTCTCTTTTATAGCAGGGGTTTGAATATATATTTTTGGATATTTTTGGATATATTTTTGAATATATTTACAGTAAAAAAAAAAAAAAAAAAAAAAAAAAATCATGTTAAATATAGGCTGTAAAAAATCTAGCAGCTGTGGTTGCTATGAATTCACCATGAAAATACAGTGGCAATGCTAAGCATTTCATGGGATTCTATTTTGCATGTATATTTTACAACTTACAGTTTAGGTAGTATAATGTAAATATACCAATGAACTTCCAAAAACCTGCATTTCCCTTTAAATGTGCAGATAACTATACAGGTGGTAAAATATGCCATCAAGGGTGATACACACAAAGATAAAACATCTTGTCAGGTTTGGAATACAGTGCCCTCCATTAATATTGGCACCTTGCTGTGAAAATAAATCTACATTGTTTATCCTTTTGATCCTTCATTCAAAAAATTACAAAATTCTAACCCTTCATTGACTTAAAACAATTGAAAGTGGGGGGAAAATTGCATTATGAAATAAATGTTTTTATCCAATGCATGTTAGCCACAATTATTGGCACCCCTACAAATTCCTAAAGGTAAAATATCTCTGAAGTATATTCTCTTTCATATTTACATTGTTTTAGCACACCAGGGTGACTAAAAATTGTCCAATCATGACTTCCTGTTCCACAGGATTATAAATATGAGGAACACAAATTCCCTTAATCATCTATCACAAGGAGTAAAACCAAAGAATATAGTTCTGATTTTATATACTCACAGCTGGAGAACTGCAGAGATTAGTCTTGAGGTCAGAAAGCCAAAAAAGATATCAAACAGCCCCTATATCACCACATGTTGTTTAGATGTTTCAAGAAAAATCCTCCTCACATTCAAAAACAAACTCCAGCATATTCAGTTGTCAGACACGACTGGAACTTCAATCGGGACTGGCTTATATGGTCAGATGAAACTAAAAAAAAGAGGTTTTTGACAGCAAACCCACCAAATGGGTTTGGTGCAAACAGGGATAAAACGTACCCCATGTCCACGGTTAAATATACTGCTGGATCTTTAATGTTGTGGACCTATATTTCTGTCGGAAGTTCTAGACATCTTGTTCAGACACATGCCATCATAGATTCTATCAAATACCAACAGATAAAAAATCTAAACCTCAGTGGCGGCTCCAGGATTTTTTTGTTGGGGGTGCTTAACAGTTCAGAGGGTGTGCTAGAAAACTATTTAAATGGATAGAATTTAATGAACGGCTAAGCTTCGGCTATCTAAATAGCATACAAATTCAGCCATATTGTGTTTGTTTTATATACAGCAGCTTTGAAAAAGGCATATTTTACATTTTTCTGTGGTATTAAACTTCTTACATGCCACTGTTTTAGTATATAACTTCTAAAGCCAACTGTCAAATATGACACTTACAAATTAATACAATTTATGAATGCACATAGAAAAGAGAGAAAGTAGGGATTTGTTATCCATTTTTTATTCCTTCTCTTCTCTTTTCTTTTTTTTTTTTTTAACACATATCTATTTAGTCATTTTTTCCAAGTGTCAGTCATTCTCAATGTCAACTGGCAGGAAAACATGGTAAATTATAACCTTTTGTTTTTTTTTTTTGTTTTTTTACAATAGATAAAGTGCGACAATTCATAAAACTATTTCCACACAGTGGCACATCGGATGGGCACGCAGGGGACGCACTGTGGTGGGGCCCTCGAAAACCTCCGTGTGCTGAATTGCGTTGTATCATATGTCAACGATAGCCAGAGATATCATCAAAAGCATCAACTGTTCGCAATATTAAGAGGATTTAGCATTTACAATTAATGTAAGCCTGCTATATTCTTCTAATTATTAGGCCTGTTTTATTATTTTATTTATTTATGTTTTATTATTAAATTACATGCCCCGCAATAATTTCGTAGCGCATCAGCGCATGACGCGCTGTGAGGATGATAAATGATTAGGCTATTACTCCTCATTGAAAATGTTTTTACATTTTTTTTAAACAGGTCTATTAATGTATACAATAAATTATAGGCCTGTAATTACAAAAAAATCAACACTGCATAAAGCAATCTTTTGCATAAAGTTTGCGCATGGCTTGTTTGTGTTGGTTGACCCCTCCCCCATAATATAAATTGTTGATAGACCACATATTAGGCACTTTTTTTTGTTTGTTTAGGTTTTTAATGTTTATTTTTCAATGTTAATAAAAGTGACACGGGGTTAAAAAACAGGAACCCGTCCAGCCCCACCCTAGCGCTGCCACTGCTAAACCTGACTGCCTCTGTTAGAAATCTTATAACGGGCCGTGGTTGGATCTTCCATCAGGATGATGATCCAAAACAAACATCAAAATCAACACAAAAATGTGTCACTGAGCACAAAATGAAGCTTCACCCATGGCCATCCCAGTTTCCTGAACCCTACAGAAAATGAAAGGGATGAACTGAAGAGAAGAAGCACCAACATCTAAAGCATCTGGAGAGATTCTGTATGAAGGAATGGTCTTTGATCTCTTGTCAGGTGTTTCCAAACTCATCAGGCAATATAGGAGAAAACTCAGAGCTGTTATCTTGGGAAAAGAATGCTGCATTAATTGGGTGCCAATATGTGTGGTGAACTAGAAAAAAAAACATTTTTTTAATAGTGAGATATTTCTTTTTTTTTTTAATGAACTATCAAAAGGATAAATTGTGCAGATTTATTTTCACAGCCACCTCTGCTCATATTTACCAAGGGTGCCAATATTTGTGGAGGACACTGTAAATTTAAGATATTGTGCATTATTATTAATAATAAGTTAATATTAAGTTTGAATATCGTTCAATATACACTGAATAAAGTGTTTGAATAACACCAGTTAATGACTGAGAACACTGGTACAAGAGTTTGGTTTGTTGTTGCTGTTGTCATGGTGATGTCAGTCTTGTTTAAGCAGATGTGACAGGTTGCCTAGAGTTCAGCTGCTGTTTTACCTGCTCACTTTTCTTTTATGACTTTTGCAAACAGTATTTGTAAGTACACATGTGTCTATCCTTATTTATTTCTCATTGACAGATAAGCATGCTGGGTGTTATGAAGCATGTATGCTTTGCAGCTGATCAATATACCTGTGACCTACTTATGAGAAAACCCCAACAATTCTTAAAAATGAATATTCTTTTCCTCTCTGTCGCCATTACATTCTTTTAGATTGCCATGTTGTCAGCCAGTGTCACTTTGGCCCCCTCATGGTGGCGAGATCTCAAGAACAGTGTGACAGCAATAAGCAAAGAAATACAGAGAAGAGGAAAGCAAAAGGAAGAAGAGGCCAGGCGTAGTAAATATTTATGAAGGGGGTGCTGATGCTCTCTGGCTGGGTGATGCGGCGCGTTGAAGTACATTAACAAACACAGTAAGCAGTCTGCATGAATCTTTTATATGCTTGGAGGTCAACGACAATAAAAGACAACAAAGGATTGCAGCAAGCACACACAGCAACCCTGAAATCAATCAGCTGTCAGCCCCCCTCACTCTCTCTGCAGACCAACAGGATGTACCAAACTAACTGAAACCGAGCTGGAGCTATTGTCTGGAACGTCTGAAAGGATGGGTCTTATGTGCAGAGCCACGAAGGTATTCTGACAAAAAACAAAAATACAAATAAGAGCTGGATTTTGCAAATACAGGTAATTTATTCACCCCATTGTAATCATTTATGTCTTTCTTTCTTCACTCGTAAAGAAATTATGTTTCCTGAGGAAAACATTTCAGGATTTCTCTCCATATAGTGCACTTCTATGGTGTCCACGAGTCTGAACTTCCAAAATGCAGTTTAAATCCCAGCCAAAAAAAAAAAAATTACAATTTATATGCTTTTTAACTTCAAATGCACCTCTTGCATGCATTGTCTGTGTAATCCAGGTCAATACAGTCAGGGTAGGTCATCTCATTTTCTCCTCCAACTTCAAAACCTGCATCACTGTTTGGTAACGCTTTGTTTTGATAGTCCACTTTAGACATTTTACTAACAGTAAGTAATTTTGCAGCTGCATGTCAACTAGTCATTAGAGTATTAGTAGACTGTCTGCTTAATATCTTCTAATACTCTTGCAAGTATATGTCAACTTATTCTACTAACCCTAAACCTAACCTAACAGTCTGCTCTACATGAGTTAGTAGACATGTAGTTGCAAATTAATGAGAATTAGTTGACATGTAGTTGCAAAGTTACTTATAGTTAGTAGAATGTCTAAAGTGGACTATTAAAATAAAGTGTAACCCACTGTTACCTATTTTGTAAATGACATTTGATTTTCTTTGCATGTTCATTTGGTAAACACTGGGTCAGTACTTCTGCAGTGATTTAGGATGTTTTGAATTTGGAGGAGAAATTAAGATGGGAATTTTTTGACATACCCTAACTGTATTTACCCGGATTACACAGACTGTGTATCCACAAAAAGCATATAAAGTTTACTTTTTTTTTTTAGAAAATAACCAATTGTTTTGCTATGTATGACCCTTATTCCTCGGCTGGGATTGTTTAGAGCACTTTAAAGCTGCATTTAAACTGCATTTTGGAAGTTCCAACTTCGCGGGCACCATAGAAGTCCACTATATGGAGAAAACCCCTGAAATGTTTTCCTCAAGAAATATAATTTCTTTACGATTAAGGAAAGAAAGACATCTGACAAGGCGGTGAGTAAATTATCTGCACATTTTTATTCTAGAAGTGAACTTCTCCTTTAACACACACACAAAAGGAGAATGATAAATCAAAATAAAGTTTTGTGACTGTGGCCATCTATATGATAATATGCTACTAAAAACTGACTAAATTAAATGTAGATTTAGCAGGTATACATTTAAAATGAACATTCCTTTTCTTCAGGAAAAATGAATTTAAAAAAAAAAATTATATAAAAATAAGCACTTTTTGCCTAAATCCCCTGTTTCAATAGATAATGTAGGGTTTTTTGTTTCATTTTCTTTATTTTCTTTGGATATTCTACCAAAAATGTAATTTAACCTTCAGCTATTCCTGGAAATGTCTTCTTTTCTAGATGTGTTCAAGAATGTTATTGGATTTATTGCCTTAAATCATTTCTATCCACAACTCTTTTTTTCTACACTGAGTGTTTTCCATTAAGGTGATAATCACAAAAGAACACTGAAGCATCAAAAGGGGCATCATCACTGTCTGAGAGAAAATGAGAAGCTGCAGTGGACTATAAATATCCAGGGTCTATCTTATCTCTGTCATTCAGTTTTCTTTGTTGAATTACTGAAACTACAAATACCTTAAGAACAATGCCCTCTTTTGCTCTCGGTGGCTCAGGCCAGCACACACACACAGAGACACACACACAGAGTGAGATAACATCAGCCATCTTTGTATTGAGCATTTCCAAACTGCCTTTTTCCTCTCCCTTGTACTTCTTCTGCAGCTGTGGAGGAGCAAAGAAACTGCAGTCCCTGAGGATTACTCTGACTGTGGTGACTCAAGAACTGAATGGACCATTTTCCAGACCCAAGACTGTCCCTTCTTCAGGACTGTTTTTGGCTTACAATAAAACGACAGAGGGAAATAGAGTTCATAGACATTATTTCAGCATAAGCATTCCTATTTGCAGCTGTGGTTTGAGTTTGACAGGTAAAGAAGCTATGGACTAGAAAACAATCTTTGTTAATCTAGTTCATAAACAAACAAACAAACAATAAATAAAAATATTTATATATTATTATAAAAGTTAAATATTATTTTTATAAGAATAAAATGACAGACAGTAGAACGGTACCTGAGGGCATTTATTTGTGGTAGCTAGGATGACATGTCATATCTAACTAAAACAACTGAACACAGATATAAAAAGACTAAAAAGACTCCCACACTTTCCCGAGAGAGCTGTCAAGATAAAAGATTAGGCTTTTAAAGTTGTTCTAAAGGCTTTTGTTTCTTAGCTTTAGCATATTTTAAAAGGAGGTAGTTAATTCAACATCAGAGCACTGTGTGCTGGAACAGTGTGTGGGTGCATAATCACAAGCATTTTGTGACTGTTGGCGCAGCTTGACATGTTTTTGCTGGGGAACTCATGAGGGTCATGGGGCTGGTCATTAGGATTGCTTCCAGATGGATCGTGGGTAGTGATGCAGTACAGTGGCAGAGTACATGATCATTGTCATGCTCCTTCATTCTGCAAACTGACTCATTGTGTTAATCTGTGCACCACATGCACATGTTCTACTAAGAGAGACGTCAGTGTCTCTAATAATGGGTCTCTCGGGACAAACTATTCACAGAGGCAGCAAATTAAAAAAAATAACAAATGCTGATTTGAAGCACGGAAACTTACATTCACTTGCAGATGTTAAATGTGTTTGTCAAAAGCTTAATTGTTTGATTTGAAGTCTTTAACACTGTTCTCTGTCAACAGCATTTGAGGAACAATGTTGATTATTAAATGCCATTGAATTTTGAATGTTGTCTTGAACCTGGAATATTCCTAAAAAGCAATACATTTTTCCATATACACAATAGCCTACTTTATTAGCTTAATTAGAGCTTTAATCAGGCAGAACACACGCAGGTACAGCTTCAAAAATGTTGTCACCTAATTTGCTGAACTAATTTCACATAAAAACATTTTACATAAAAACATTTTAAGTTGCTAGTTGAATAAAGTTGCAATTGATTGATTGATTGAAGATGCTTTTTCTTGCCTCTTCTTTCGATAGCCTACATACACATTATATTTATTTGTTTATTCCCCTCTTTCTCCTATTTCTATTTTATTCTCTTAATTTTTATTCTTTCTCTGTTAAATAAGTGAATTTTATTTAATAGGCCTCCAAATCATCAGTATGATCAAAACTTTCCTGAAAAGCCTGTTGTGCACAATCTACTACATGCTTTTTGCCCTTTTCACTGACTAAAGTAAAAGGCTTTTTAGTATAATTCTAATAATGTCCATTTAGGTTGTGGTAACCTACATGTGTCTTTTCGCTGTGAAATCTTTAATAATTTAATAAGGTAAACAAAAGAATAACTTTTATATTGTTCGTAATATTTCAATATACGCATTTACTGTACCAAAGCAACTTATTATTACTCATACATGTTTTTTTTAAATACATGGCAAAATGTTTCATATATAATACATGAAGTCTATCCCATTGTATTGCATTGCATTGTATGCTTTGCCCCCTGTTAAAACTACTTTAGAGCTTCAATAATAAAACCATGGATATTTAATGACTGTCATCTTGCTTTATTGCATTATTGGGTGATATACAGTGAAAACTGATATGCATTTTATACACTACTAGTCAAAAGTTTTTGAACAGTAAGATTTTTTTTAACGTTTTTTAAGGAAGTCTCTTCAGCTTACCAAGCTTGCATTTATTTTATTCAAGGTACAGCGGAAGCAGTACAATTTTGAAATATTTTTACTATTTAAAATAACTGTTTTCTATTTGAATATATTTTAAAATGTAAATTATTCCTGTGATTTTAAAGCTGTATTTTTAGCACCATTACTCCAGTCACATGATCCTTCAGAAATCATTCTATTATTCTGATTTGCTGCTCAAAAGCATATATTATTATATTATGTTGAAAACAGCTAAATTAGCTAAATTTTCAGCATCATTACTTTAAGTTTCTTTGACGAAAGTCAAGAAAGTTTAGAAGAACAGCATTTGTCTAAAATAGAAATCTTTTTTAACATTATAAATGTCTTTATCGTCACTTTTGATTAATTTAAAGCATCCTTGCTAAATAAAAGTATTAATTTCTATAACTGTTTTAAATATTGATGATAATAATAATAAAAGTTTCTTGAACAGCGAATCAGCATATTAGAATGATTTCTGAAGGATCATGTGACACTGAAGACTGGAGTAATAATGCTGAAAATTTAGCTTTGTTCACAGGAATAAATTATATTTTAAAATATAGAAAACAGTTATTTTAAACAGCAAAAATATTTCAAAATTTTATTGTTTTTGCTGTACTTTGGATAAATATATGCAGCTTTGGTGAGCAGAAGAGACTTCTTTCAAAAACATTTAAAATCTACCTTTTAACTGGGAGTGTATACTGTATGTAGTCTGTCTGTTATACTGTTATAAAAGTCTCTGTTTTAAGACTTACATAACAAGCTGTCAAAATTTCATCATACTTTTTGGCCACGTAAATAACAACAGCTACACCAAACTGCATATTTTTTTGTTCAGTTTGTGTCTCTGAAAGAGATTTTTATGACTATTATTTCATATGTCAGGTTTTACAGGGAGCACAACCTCTTATTTCTCAGGCAAAACAATGCACTCTGGCTTGGTACACATGACTGTAAAGTCTGCAGATTTGCTCATATTTTTAGAAACGTTTGCATATTGGTATTCCTATATTTGGTTTGGCAAAACTCTTTAACATTTCACGCACTCCGGTTCCCGTCACTGTCTCCCTAATCCTGTAAACAAACTGCATGATTGAGCTCTGTAAATTACTTTCCAGGATGTCAATCTTGGTGAACTAACCAATAATGCCTGGGGTATCTTGCCCTCCGCTTTCTAATTGGACGACGTTGCTTGAGTATGATTGGTCCGTCCAACGCCGTCAGTAGTGTTGTGCTATCGCGATATTTCAGGCATATGTTCTCTCGCTGCAGCGCTGTAGCGGGCTGAGTGTGGGTGCCTGACTGCCAGTGGAGCCACCGTCTCTCTCTCAAGCGAAGTGCAACCTGAGATATCGAGGCTATTTACGTTGTCTTTTAACTTTTGAAGGGCCCGAGGAACAGTGTGCTTGAATGTTGCAAAGGTGAGTGAATACTGCTTCTCTGCGTCCCGGCGAGTATGAGTCTTTTTGCTCCTTTAGTTGCAGTGCTAACATGTCGACAGTGCAGTGCCTTTGAGTTGAGCATCAGGACTGCTAGCAGCTAGTCTCAGTCATTATAACTCTTAATTGCTTGAAAATCAATAAACGATAAACTCTAGTTCCCATAGCAACATCACTGTGCTCGTCCCTTTGACAGCATGTCCTTGCGACTGTCGGGGAATATAAAGAAGTTCCCGTACCCTTGCTAATCAGTGCTAGTGTGGAATAAGCAGAGTTAAAGCTCACATGTGTGTGATGACAGTTCTGTAACATTGATAGAACAACAGAAATCTCTTCTTTCTGTACACGCTCTGCCAGTGTTTGTCTTGCGTGAACGTGGCGTGTGCTGTACTGTCAGTGGTCGGACTCTTACTGATAAAGAATCTTTGCAGGATTGCCTCCTTTGGGCATATCTATGGTTTTGTTTACAAGATACTATAGATGCTTTGATAGCTACTTTTGGTTTGACTATCTGCTTTTCACCGAGATGACAGCAGTAACAGACTGTTCGGATATGTTATTGTCGCTTTTATAAGCTGAAGTGGTCCTTGGCTTCCATTGTGCAGAGATTACATGTTGAATGAGCACATACCTGAAAATTAAATTGACCTTAAGAATTGTGGTGGTTGATTGTTATTGTTTCCTAAAGGTGTACTTGGTGATATTTTGATAATAATAATAATAAAAAACAATAGACAAAAAATGTAATTAAAATCATGTGTACGTATATGAGATGAACACTGTAGACATAAAAGTCTTTTACAAAAAAAAAAATCTATGTTAATTCTAATGCGTCGGTCATGACGGGGACATCACATGATGCAGTTGACCTGAGTGACTTCTTAATAATAATAATAATAACAACAACAGAGATAGTGTTTATATTTATTAATTACACAGCTCTGTAGAATACTTGATTATGATTGGTCAGTGGTCAGATATTTCCTAATATTTGCTGTCATTCACTGGTTGTTAGATTGCTCTTCCAGGAAACTGAAATATAACAATACGTTTTCCAGTTTTCATTTTATTTTTAGTAGTATTTGTGTTGTGTGATTAGTTTTGTTTAGCTTTTTTTTTTTTAAAGTTCAGTTTTAGTTATTTTAGTACTTTAACGTACACTTATTTATTAATTTTCGTAGCAACACAGTTCAATTTGTTAAAAATGTTCATCCATATTTATCTATATTTGAATATTTATAATTTATCTGATCTTTATTTTAGTTGCCAGAAATTATTTTTAACAGTTTTAGTTTAAGTTAACAGTAACAACACATTGCTTTCCATTGATTTCCACAAAAATGAACATGGTAAATATACAGTGCTTTCGCACCGGAGGAACCTTTTCGTAATTCCTAGAGCTATTGGTAAAAGTTCCCGCTTTTTGGTGTGTTCGCACCGCAGGAGCTAGGAATGTAGTTAATTCTAGGAACTCTGTTTAGGGGAACTAAATTAGCTTCAACTTCAGAGTAGGATCTAAAACCGTTCTATAGAAACTAGCAGTGACTTAAGTCTACACCGATTGGCCAAATGCATACGAAACACCGGCTACTCTGCATTTTTAAAATTTTAAAGAATTTTTAAAAGTGTAAAGAAGGAATAAACCAGTCTTCTAAGCTTGTTGATTTCACCTAAACAACTTAAAAATATTCTGCAAGCACAATAAACTGTAATGAAATTTATTCATATCTCTCAACAGAAAGGTTTTTGCAGGTTTTAATAAAATTTTAATTTATAGCAGTAATCATAATAAGCATATTTCCAGTATGTGCGTCAGGTTTGCCCAGTATCATCAACTCACTTATCAGAATACTTGCTCGGTAATCCTCGGCAAACTTCGGCAGTTGGTCGAATCTACTCATTCGGTTCTTTTTGAGTCGGACGTGCTACTTCGGCTGTGTGTCGTGCGTCATCAACCTGGAACTAAAGTTCAATTCAGTTTGATTTTGTGAACTGACTTGACCGGTTACTTCCTTAGAACCGGCTCAAAAGAACGATTCGTTCAAGAAATGAACATCACTAGTGTTTTGTTCTTTTATCAGCGTTGATGATATGTAAAACTGTAAGGTGTCATAGGAGATTTGGTCATTTTTTTGTGTTTGTTTAATAGCATAAATTGTGTGTTTACATTCCATCTTCGTTATCACAGAACCCACGAAACACAACAAAAATGGTGTTTTCGTGATCATGGCGTCCTCCGTTCACCAATTGTTGATGTCTGTAAATGCCGCCAATAAAGACGTCACTATCGGCCACTTTACACTTCAGAGTTCCTGCGAATGCAACGGGGAAAACAGTCCAAGGGGCAAGTTGGTTCAAGGAAATGCAGTGGATTTTTTTTTTTTTTTTGCTGTAGGAGATACATCTCTCATGTAAATCTTATGAACTTTAGCCTACTATATTTTCCAATTGTCCACCTGGAAATGTAAAAAGGATCCATAAAGTGCAAAACCATTATGCTGAGTCTGATGTTGTAGTGAAAGTCTTTTATATCAAGAAATGCTATGAATAGTTCATTGTGCATCCAGTTGGATTGCCACTAAAATAGCACCTAGCACCCAATTTTGAGTATGCATGCTCATTTGTGCACGGCAGACACCTGGACCAATAACAAATTGGCTGCGGTATGGGCTTTACATTAGCTAAGTGCTATCTGAAATGGCTACATGAGTCGGTTATAGTTTCAGGGATCAGGTGTTCAAAGGACAGAGCGGAGTCATCATATTTGAGCCGTGTGGAATTGGCAAACTGTCCATCTGATAGCCTCACTTGCAGAAAACAGACCAGTATAAGGTGAGATTTGTGGAGCTGTTTTTTTAGTTGTAGCTTGTGAGAGCTTGAAAGAAAACAAATAGCTAGTTTGTGCTGCTCTTCTTTAAGTAGAGATCTTCATCCCCTCTCTGGAGTCACCGCTCGAGTGCCGAAGTGTGAATGGGGCAGTGAATGTGCAGAATTAGAGTAGGTAAAGTCTTTGATTAAAAACAGAGTATTTTGATTGTAGTATTTCAGTGTAGGGGTGGGCAGTATGACCAAATTTGTACATCACAATATGAGTAATATAATTTAATAATAATGATAATACTTTAGGTAGGGTTTTTATGATATCAGATCAGATTTTTTGATACTGTTTAATACTGATTCTATAATTTCTTTAAAAAATAATAATTTTATTTCACAATACAGCTGTAAAATTACAGTCTTATTTTGACCTTTTTTTTTTTAAATATTAAACCATCCAGCTTTCATTTTGCTAGAAAACTACTGGGAGCATTTATAGGTTTTCTTTTGTTGACACCAGCTGGTTTCCAAACACTTCTTAGTACAAGTTTGGTAAGTTGTTTGGTGCATGTTGCGTTGCCAAAAATTCCGTTATAGGTGACCCAAATGCAGAACTGATGCAAAGACAAACATAAACTGCATGCATATAAAAGAATACATATTTATTTAATTAAATCACAGCCTTCTTAATTTGATAATTGCTTCCACATCACAATTTATTTTTATTTGAGTTTATCGTGCAACTCTAATACGGATAGAGAGTGTTCCTGACTTTGCTAATGCCTCTTCAAACCTGTTAACTATCTGCCTAGACCTGTAAATGAGGCAAACAATTCTCAATGGCTCCGTCACGTTTCACTGTCTCTGATCAGCTTTATCGCATGCCGCACATTTGCACTCCAAAGAAAAGAATTAAAACAATCTAAATCCATTTTCTAACGTCAGCGTGACAAGTTGGTCTCCTCTGATAACAAAACACAGACTTCAATTTTGTTCAAAGACGTGATCTCTTACCTTACTTGTCTTTTTATCAACCTCTTATCACAACTTATTATAATGGGACTGCTTCAAACCCCATAGTTCAGTTTGATTAAGAAGCATATGATATTTCGTCACACTAATTGTACTGGAAAGTGCATGAGGGAATTCTGGTTGATTTTGGCCAGGGGGGAAATTTGGAGCACAAAAGAGTGTAGTAAGAAAAGAGGGCGAGTAAATTGGCAGGAACTCTGACTCATTATGAGGCCTGGTTTTCAAAAGGCCGCTGAGAGTACGTCAGTGTTCAGTGTCTGTGGCTGCATTGTTATGTGGGTGGAGGAAGAAGACCTTCAGCTGTTCATAACAAAAAAGCTCTGTCATAGTTATCATGTGGGGAAGTGTCTACAATGATAAAGTCATTGGAGACAAAGCATTCAGGCTACTATTCACTACTGTTAGTACTATTCAGTTTTTAACATGGGGAAAAAAGCCACTTTTCACCTGTTATAGAAGTAGTAGATTGTTGATTTAAAAAGGCATTGTGTGCCATACGTGAGCTGATGGAGTCTTCTCTCTGTAATACTGTTGTAAACACATGGCCAGGGCCTCCTGTGGGGACTAATATCAGTCAATTGTGGGAAGTCGGTCTCACTTGGCCCTTGGCTGGACACTTCCTGAGCCCTTGGACACAGGGGCCACTCGTAATTTGGATCACTCGGATGCTCTTGATGACTGGAGAGCTGGCCAAGGAGCAGGGCTGGCGCAGGGCCTCCGCCAGCATCACTAATCCAGTGCTGCCGCTTTCTCCCCCCCACACAGCCAGGTTTGAAAGGAAACTCGAGCGAAAGCTTGCTCTACCAAACTGGGACAGAAAACACTATGTATGTAAAGGGCGCTAATGGATTTCGGGCATCCGAGATCAATACAACCAGGAGACAGAAAGGTTTATGGCTTTCTTGTAAGCAATATGCTAACTGTGTCGCTGGCTTTGAAATTGACGTTTTTCTCAATTGAAGAATAGTTGGTTGTACTTCAGCTGTGTGCAGGGTCTTTTGTTTGTTTCCAATGAAATATATCCATAATTTTTGCAGAGTCTGTTTAAGGACAAGATTAAAAAAATAATAATTTCATTTCTGTAGTAACTTTTTAAATGCTGTATTCACATGTTGTTTTT